>VZZY01002932.1:0-23431 GCA_013400335.1 Eurystomus gularis
GGACAGGCTGGAGCAATTGGCTGAGGCCAACTGTATAAGCTTTAACAAAGCCAAATGCCGGGTCCCGCACTTCATTCACAACAACCCCCAGCAAGGCTACAGGCTTGGGGAAGTGTGGCTGGAAAGTTGCCTGGTGGAAAAGGACCTGGNAAGTTGCCTGGTGGAAAAGGACCTGGTGGTGCTGGTGGACAGCTGGCTGAACATGAGCCAGCAGTGTGCCCAGGTGGCCAAGAAGGCCAACAGCATCCTGGCCTGTATCAGAAATGGTGGGACCAGCAGGACTAGGGAAGTGATTGTGCCCCTGTACTCGGTGCTCATGAGACCGCAACTTGAGTACTGTGTCCAGTTTTGGTCACCACAGTACAAGAAGGACATTGAGGTGCTGGAGTGGATGCAGAGAAGGGCAACAGAGCTGGTGAGGCGTCTGGAAAACATGCCTTATGAGAAGTGGGAATAGGGACTGCTTAGTTTGGAGAAGAAGAGACCTCATTGCCCTCTACAACTACCTAAAAGGAGGTTGTAGTGAGGCTGATGTTGGTGTCTCCTCCCAAGTGATTAATGACAGGACAAGAGGTAATCGCCTGAAGTTGTGCCAGGGAAGGTTTAGACTGGATACTAGGAAGAAATGGTTTACTGAAAGAGTGGTTAAGTGCTGGAAGAGGCTGCCCAGGGCAGTGGTAGAGTCACCATTCCTGGAGGTGTTCAAAGAATGAGTAGATGTGGCAGTTCAGGACATGGTCTAGTGGTTAGGGAGATGTTGGGATGGAGGTTGGACTTGATGATCCTAGAGGTCTTTTCCAACCTAAATGATTCTATGAGTCTAACTATGACGCTGTTCCAAAATAACAGACATGATTCCTTAAAATATCAATACTAGTATCACCTCAGATGGTCTCCCTTCAGTCATCAAGCAAGCAGAGGAACTGTAAAGGCTGTAGTAGTTTTTGCATGTATTTCTCTGTCATTCTACAATCTTGATATTGGAAGTAGTCAAACCACACAGTCCTCACTTCCACTTGTCCCTTGGCATCTCCACTGAGAGACTACTGACAAAAATGTTCGTTTGTGACTGCTCCACTCATGTTTTCTTAGGCATAACACAAAAATGTACAAATACATCATCTTCAGTAAAATCAGGCTATATAGGCACTCATTAGCAATTTTCAAGTAATGATCTAATACAGGAACACAGTAGCAGGCTACTCAAAGAATGGAGGTTGGAAGGTATCTCCGGAGATCAGTGTAGTCCAGTTCCCTACTACAAAGCAGTGCCAACCGCAGCACACTGCTCAGGGCTGTATCTAGCTGGTTGTTGAATACTGTCACTAATGCACTGTTACAGTGCTTGATCCCCCTCAACGTAAAAATGAGCTTTTTTTCTGTATCTGAATTTTTGCCTACTTCTTGTCTCTTCACTGGACACTGAGAAGAATCTGTCTCCTTTACTTTTCTCCCCTAGACAGGTATTTACATACATTGATAAAATTCTCCTGAGTTTTCTCCAGAGTAACCAGTTCCAGCTCCCTCAATTTCTCTTTCAGGGTAAGCAGTCCCAGTTTTCACTTGCTATCCTATGACAGATGCTCTAATCCTTCACTCATATTACTAGACCACATCTAGAGGATGGCCATTATGTCTACATCTCTCTTTCCAGAGAGCCCAGAACTGGACACAGCACGTTCAGATTCATCTCATCAGGGTTGAGTAGAGAGGAATAATCACCTTCCTTATCATCATCCTGGTGACGCCAAGGATAACATTGACCTTTCTTGCAAGGGGCATATTGCTGGCTTCTGGTCAAACCACTTGGTTCCAGCCCTGTGCATCAAAATTAATCCCGCTCAGGTGCAAGATTTCGCACTTCCGCTTTTTGAACTTTATGAGCTTCCTGTCTGCCCATTTCTCCATCCTGTTGAACTCCTTTTGCTGCAATAACCAATTATCCCAGTTTTGTATCACCTACAAACTTGTTGAGGGTGATTCAAGGATGACTCGAGTACTGTGTTCAGTGTTCAATTTTGGTCTCCGCTATACAAAAAAAGATGTAGACAGGCTGGAGAGGGTCCAGAGAAGGGCCATGAGGATGGTCAGGGGACTGGAAGACCTGAAGTATGAACAAAGGCTGAGAAAAATGGGTATGTTCAGCCTTAAGAAGAGAAGGCTTAAGGGAGACCTTATTACAATGTACCAGTACTTGAAGGGTGGCTACCAAGAGGAAGGAGACTCCCTTTTTACAAGGAGTCAGATGGAAAAGACAAGGGGTAATGGCTGCAAGCTGCTCCTGGGGAAATTCCAATTGGAGTCTAGAAGAAAGTTTCTTACAATGAGAACAATTAAGCACTGGAATAGTCTCCCAAGGGAAGTGGTGGATTCACCTACACTGGACAGTTTCAAGACTCATCTTGACAGAGTGCTGGCCCATCTCACTTAAACTACACTTAAGGTTAGACTAGATGATCCTTGAGCTCCCTTCCAACCTGGCATTCTATGAATTCTATGATTCCATCCCATCATATAGGTGATGTTAAAACAGTATGGGCCCCACTAACAACCCCTTATGTAGACCACTAGTGACTAGCCTCCACCTGGGCTTCGTGCTGCTGATTACAATCCTTTGAATTCGACAGCTAAGCTTGTTTCCAATCCACCTCACCACCCACTGATCTAGCCTGGAAATCATCACTTTGCGTATCAAGATGTTACAGGAAACAGCACCAAAATCCTTGCTGAAGGCAAAATAACATTCACCTGCTCTCCCCTGGCTCACTGAGCCAGTCTTCTCATCTTAGGAGGCTACTAGGTTGGCCAAGAATAATTTTCCCTTCATAAATTCAAGCTGACTACTCCCAATGACCTTCTTGTGATTCATATGTTTAGAAATCATTTGCTTTCAGGATTAGTTGCTCAAGTACCTTCCCAGGGATTGAGGCGAGGCTGAGCGGCCTGTAGTCCCCTGGATCCTGTCTTGCCCTTCCTGAAGACAGCAGTGAAAACATCTGCTTTCTTCTAGTCCTTAGCAACCTCTGCCACCAACCACTGCCACAACTCTTCAAAGATCATTACAGTGATATTGGTCAGCTCCCTGGGTGTATCCCATCAGGGGCCATAGACTCCTATATGTCCAATTCGTTTAAGAGTTCCCTAGCCTGATCTGCTTCCACTAAAGTTATGTCTTCCTTGCTCCAGACTTTCCCACAGGTCTCAGCAGTCTGAAGGCTGGGGTTAGCCAGTCTTACCAGTAAAGATGGAAGCAAAGGAAGGCCTCGGATTTTTCCATGTCCTTTATCACCAGGTCCCTGGCCCAATCAGCAGCGGGGCCACATCTTCCTTAGCCTTCCTTCTGCTGTTGTATGCCATCTTGTTGCACTTCACATCCCACACCAGATTCAAATCCAG
Organism: Eurystomus gularis; assembly: GCA_013400335.1. Lineage (NCBI taxonomy): Eukaryota > Metazoa > Chordata > Aves > Coraciiformes > Coraciidae > Eurystomus > Eurystomus gularis. The sequence continues at coordinate 3,397 of VZZY01002932.1, forward strand.
CAGAGCTTTGGCTTTCCTAACATACCCTGCATATTCAGACAGCATCTCTACACAAGACAGATAAAGCAACACCAGAAAGGAAAATGCAGAACAGAGAAGTAGAGCTGGAAGAGACAAAGGAGACACAGAGGAAGAAGAAAGCTCTGCCTATCCTATTAGTTCTATCTCCCTGAATATCTCATTAGCTATAGAGTGCTATTCAAAGACAGATTATTCAAAATTAGATGGAGGAATTCAGAAAGATGCTGTCAAAGTAAATTGCTTTCAAATAAATATTCTTATTCACATATGTCCATACTATTTACTATGTTTGCACCCCAGTGAAGCTCCTACTTTAACGATGACATTTTTCATGAAAATTTGCAAATTTTTGTATTGTGATGAATGTCTCCCTTGACCAAGAGCAAATGGATGTGGCAGATTAGAAGTCTATACTCATTCATATTAGTGAGTAACTGAGGTCTCTACAATAATGTTATTTAAACTCTCAATTACAACACCCATCTCAACCAACTTTCAATAATACAATTCCTCACATATATCAAAAGTCAGCCTAAATTTTGAATATCAAAGAGGGAAACAAAAAGTTTAAAGAACAACATGAGATTCTTACACTAGAGGAATGTTTGGTTCTCTTCCTACAACAGGCATTAAGGGAAATATTGCCAGGAGCACACACAGAAGAATCCAGATCAATGCTGTTGTCTAAAAGAAGAAAAACAAATGGATTTTTCTGTAGGTCATGTGGACAGACAACTGTCTAATCAGAAAAAAAATATTCTTAAGCAAACTACTAACTGCTACTACCATCTCCCACAGGGAAAAAACCCTGCATCTATCAGGAGTAAAATTCCCTGAAAAAGGACACAGGGTCATTGGTATTAATACAGAAAAGAATCTCATTTACACAGCTGTCAAAATCCTATCAAAGACAATGTGAATTAAAGCTCAGCTTATATTGAGCGCTTCCTCAAAGTGTGGCCTTCACACACACTGTAGTTGATAGAAAGCTAATGAGTAACCTTATGAAAGAAAGGAATAAAACTAATCTCATTGTAAGTTTGCAGCAGCTAACTAATCACCTGTTCTCTAGTGATATGGTAACATTTTCCAGTCTTTTCTGAATGCCGTTTGATTTAGCCACCATAATAATCTAAGTAGTTCTCTACATTCTTTGCCAGGAGGAAAAAAAAAAACAAAACAAAAATCCATCCCACATATTTTACTGTAAATAAAGACATTAAGAGCTATATCACTTAGTTTTTAAGGTCAAGTCAGATTCAAGTTCCTGAAACAAAATTTTCATTACTACAAAGCATCTGTGTATACCCAGATTTAAGACAAGTTACTGAATTACTCAAACACAATAAAAAATTGTAAATAAACAAATATAAGCCTCCATCTTAACAGTTCTTGCAGATCAAGACTTAGAAATTTGACTACAAATTATTTGTTTTAATTAAAACGGTAATGTTACCCCAGAACTCTAGGTTTTTGGTATCCTGTGAAATAAGAGATGTTTTAATAAACTAAGGGAAGAAATGCCTCTTATATTAAAGGTCATGCCACTTCACAAACTATCTACTTTTTTTGTGGGAAAAACAGTACAGAAAGCTTCCTCTGAGGAATGACATACCAGCAGACAATAATGAATTGACAAGCATTTTTCAGTTATCAAAACCTTTTTTTTCAATAAATGATCATATTACTTAAATGGTGGCACTTTGAACAAAGTCAATGTCAATGCTTTTGTCACTATGACAATTCAATAAAATCATATGAAATACACATAATTTGAGTCAAGCATTTTTTAGTTATCATTAACAACAGCAAACTGACAGCTAGCTCAGCTACCCTGAAATTCTTAAGCAGTCTTATTACTTGTATGAGATCTATCCACATGTATTAAACTCCCCTGCTTTGCTACATGTTGCTTATGAGAGAGATTAGAATAAAAGCATAACTGAACAAGAATCTAAAGCAGCATTCCAAAGAGACCAGCCCAAACATCCTAAGATGCAATCAGCTGTTAGGCATCTAAAATGCTGTAAGCAAAGCAATACAGTACCTTTGCTTGAACCCACAGCTGTGTGATCACTGGCCAGCCAGCAAACACCAGTAGACCAATAGTAAGTGTAGAGCGGTAGAAAAAGCTGAAGACCTAGTTAAAAAAAAAAATTCCAACAAAATACTGAAAAAAAAGCACAGTAATAAAAAATTCACAATTCCTCAAAGAGTCAGAATGCTAGCAATGAGATATCCTGTTGATATATATGGATAAAATACTTACTAGTATTTCAATTCCCAGTGTACAAACCAAGAGGAATCCTATAGACTGACCAATACGAAGTGACAATTGATTTGCAGCAAGGTCCTGAATAACAGGAAGTCTGTTCAAAATGATGAAACAAGATAGTAATTATTTTTAAAAAACCCAACAGAAATACCCTTTGAAGGGTGGGGATGGGGTCAGAGGACAAGAAATGGTTTAGGTATTGCTGATCCTGTGGGCTCTTTAGAAACAAAGTGGGTGACGGCCTGAGTTTCCTTCTGCCCAGTTTTACTTGACATCAAATCTACAATAAAATCCTCCAACTTTTTACCCTCCCATTTCTGGCACATTTTGACCAATATTTGAATGAGCTTCAGATTACTCTTTATCCAAATCAACTCTGAGTTTATGAACATTTCTGGTTATACTGTGCTTAATGTCTGTCATAACTGATAAAACATTCAGAAGCTTTAGAGAGAAAAAAATCCCCAGCTGGCTTTTCCAGTGTTTTATGAGGCAGGCATCTCATTACCTAACTGCAGTTAGTCTCATTTTCTCTGAATAATATGGAGTTGGTATCTACAGAATTGCCAGTAGATTAGGTAAGTAATAGAAATCAGAAGGTAAAAAGCAGCTTTGGTTTTGGAGTAGACGACGACCCACACAAGATGTTTGTTTCAGTATCAGAGCACAATCCTCAACATGACTAGCGTATGTTCTCCAAAAGCAGCTGGAGTTAAGCATTCTTGACTGTTATGGTTTGAGGTTTGGGACCAGGACAGGCAGGGGTTGGACACCCTGAGGGTCCCAGGGGGGAAGCAGTTATTCCCTCCCCCTTCCTGTCCACACCGGATACTGGAGGCAGGAAGTGGTCTCCAGCGTGGGAGGAAGAGACGCTTGGAGCTGACCCTTCCATGCGGCCAGGAGCGATTTTCTCACTACTCCTCATCCTCCAGTGAATCCGAAGCCATCCAACCTTTGGTTTTGTATTATATTGCATTTATTGTGTTTTCCCCCATCTTTGTACCTATATCTACCTTCCCTTCTTGTTTTCTGTTCCCTTTTAAACAATACATATATCTATCTTTCTAAACTTCCAATACAGTGCAAAGTCTCTCTCTCTTTTTTTTTTACTCCTGATCTCCCTTCTTGCCCACCTGTCTGGGGGGGGAACGAAGGGATAGGGAGGGGGGAGAGCATACGTTCTGTTTCCGTGGGGACCTGCCCTGAACCCCTACACGGACCCAGAACATTGACACTTTGCAATATCAGACTATTTAAAAATTACTGAAGAAAAGGAATAAACTGTCCGATTTTACAAAAAGAAGTCAGTAGCTACAGGCATTTGCCCAAGATTTTAGCACCCTTTTGTCATAGTTACAAGAGTACTAAAAACATTTCATCGTGGAAGGACATTAATTAATTTTTGTTAATAGAAAAGATAGCTTCTAGAATTAGTAGCTGGATCAGTCAGTTTGGAAGCTACTCTATATGTCAAGTGAAATAATAACCAGAGTCTGGAATACCTCAGGAAGCATTTCAGGAAGTTTAATAAAATCATACTGAACTTTTTCTCCCAAACTATGGGAAAGCTTAATTGTCAACAAAATGGAGGCACAGACCTGGTTTTATAAAGCATTCTTCATAAAATGTATTCTTTACTTACTCTTTCACAACGGCGTACCATACTGGTACTGGCAAGAGACAGTATATGTAGTATGTCCAGGGACATGTTTGAATCCACAGGAAAAAAGCTATTATCATTCCAACAAAGGCAAAACTGTAGAAGAGAAGAGTAGATTCCTGAAAAACAAATGGTTGGACAAACATTCCTGAAACAGCAATAAAATGTTTTAAAACTACAAGCTATTTTCCATTTGTTAGTTACGCAGTAAAGCAAACATTATTCTAACATGGCCACTCAAGCTGCCTCATGTCTATGTACACAACTCTGGCTGCTGTTTCTGGCCAGATTAAAAAAAAAAAAAACAAACCAAAAACCACAAAAGGATTTCAAGATCTAATTCTAATTATGTTTCTATATAAGGTCCTGTAGTAAAATCTGTGCAGGCAAGGCACACTTGTACAATCTGGAAACCAAATGTGTGCAATGTGACGTACGTTCAATGAATATTGAAATCCATTGGAAGTCAGAGAACCTAAGGGTCTTAGAAAAAAGAACTCTCTTAAATTTAGATTATAAACAGACTTGAAGCACAGCCTTGACAGTTCAAGCTCATGGCATTACAGTCAAAATATTTCATAAAAACTCCATTAGCAAATGTTTCCTCCTCCAGCTTAAGAGATTTGTAAGAAAACTAATTAAATTAAAATATAAAGTGGTAATTCCTACTGGAAAAAAAAAAAAACAACTCTTCAGGATCTAGGGACAGCTACTGAAGGGGGCTTGCTGATCAATCCTCCACAACAGAGACAGTTTTACTCAAAGAACTTGCAATTTCAAAATACAACAGAGGACTAGAATCACATAGCACCAAAAGGTTCCTATCATAGCTAAAACTGCTATTATATTTAATCTTAACCTAAAAGGCCAGCTTTGGGCTTTTCTTAAAAAAAAAAAAAAGAGATTAGAACATTCTCCCTGTCATGTACTCAAAAGAAACATTTTCTTGGACTGAGAGAGCTGTAAGGAGGAACATCATACAGGTAGGCAGGGCCTTTATCATCAGGTAGCAGCAACCTCTTGTTTGTGCAAAGAGAAGCATTAAAAAACAAAACAAAAAAACCACTACTCTGCATCTGCCTTTTACCTGGTCATTGACCTACTCTTCCTTCTTTAAGAACATTCAAGTGTCAGCAGAATTACTGGTAAGGGAAGATTATATACAAGTTTTAAATAAACAATTTTATCTTTATGCATTGCAACTTGACATATCAAAGGCAGTTCAGTGACTGAACAGTCTTAGTGTATTGTGTAGGTAATGACTGAAGACATTGTGTTCTTCTACATGAATGCCAGTTTCTTTGAATGACTTATGTAGACAGATAGTGACTATGTTAAATAAGCTGAGAAGAAAAAACATTCACTTAGCAGTTCACAAAGATGGGTTAAATTTTTTTCATTTCTGTTCCCTGCCCTGTCACTGGCATACAATTGCCTTGATCTAAATCTAAACTGACAGCAAATGCAAATTCCTAATGATTTTAAAAATAGAATTTCTTCTAAGATATGCCATTAAAGAAAAGTCATATGGAAAGCTGACCTAATGCAATTTTGTTTTACTAGTTTTAAATTTTACATTTGCTGACATATAGACAGAATGAATATATATAGATACAATATGCACACAATATAATTTATCACTGAATGAGTAAACACATACAATCAACATTTTATTCCGTGTCGAGACATAAATATTGTATAGTCCCATATAGTTAGTCATGCATTGAAAATGGAAACCAGATTTGCATTTTCTGTTTAAAAGGTTAGGCTTCTTGCTTAGTGAAACAACACGCTACTTCAAAGAAAAAAAGTTTTCATATGCAGCATAAGAAGCCAAAATCTAAATTTAAAGATTAGATATACAGGCGCCTTTCAGATTTTATAAGGCTGTGCTTTGCAGAAGACTATTTGTTCATGGTAGATTAGTTTCTCAGAAGAATTCTTTAGGTAGCTTAAACATTAGCTAATAACTAGATAACTTTCATATATGAAGCATTAACCTCACTGATTCCCTAAGTATTTAGGAACACTAAAAAAGGTTTCTACAGAAAAAGGCCTCTTATTAAAACTGAGGAAAGAAAATTTCTATAGACAAAGTAGAAAAAAAAGGGTTTCTTAGCAGTGTCACTAGCATAAAATTTGTCTTCAATATGTATGTCCTGGTTTGGCCAGGACAGGGTTAATTTTGTGTGGAGCCAGGTTATTCTATATCATGCTGACGTCCTGCCCTGGGGCCAGTTCTGGTGGGGGGGCAGTTCACGTTCAACTGCTTCAGTGGGTTTGGTCTGTCGCAGTTGTCTGGTATTATTTTTTTTTGCATTGCTCCTTTCTCACTGTTACCGTTGTTTTTTTGTTAACTGCAAGTGTTTATTACATGTTGGTTTTTTATATATATTAAACCTTCCTTATCTCAACTCAAAAAGGCACTTTAAAACCTTTTTTTTCTTTCTCTGTCCACGACCTGCAGCAGAGGGGAGGGGGCAGGGAGAAGCAGCTGGCCACGCAGCTCCGGCCACGCTGCAGCAGCAGCTTTTACTAAGACCCCACAATGTAAAAGTCAATACACCAAATGAAAACCTGATGGCAACTAAAAATGTGAAGTTTTTGCTTAATGTAGTTAATATGCCCAATACTTGGTCTATTTGTTTTAATTATTTTGTTCATATCTAACATAACATGCACCTTGGATTATATCTTCTCAGTTATATGATGAAAGAAATCCTAAATCATGCAGTACAGCACTTACGAATATTTTCCATTTCAATTTTGTTCAATCATTTTCATTAAAGGCCAAGACTATCTCATTTCAACCAGCAGTAAAATCCTCAAGGTAGCATGATAGACATTTTCTCAGAGTAATATACTGAAGGCAGTAAAGATGCTAAGTGAGCGCTCATTCTCATTTACATTACCAAATGAAACCATTCCTTTTATTCCGAAAAAAATTCATGAAGTTTGGGAGATTTTTCTTCCCCCCTTCCTCCCCAAGGCTTTGATCCTTCTCAATTGAAATCCTAGCTTTTTGCCTCTTCACATTCTTGAGGTATCTCTTTTCCTGATGAATGACTGAAAGCAAATTTCCTAGCATTTTGTACTTTGTGAAAAATCAAACCATAATAACATTGTCAAAAAGAATCTTTGATGTCTTCTGCCACTCTTGCAAATCACAAAGAGCAAGAGAGCAAGCTGATGTGTGAAACCACTGTTCACCTTCCTGTTAAAACAGGTTATACATTTTAAAAACTCCATGATTGGACTGCACAGCTTCTGAAAACTTACTTCACATTGCTAAGGAGGGCAGGAATAAAATAATCCACATGCTAATTTTTGTTTTGGCCTTCCAGTAAGGAATAAAAATCAAAATGGAAGCCTGAAGTATTTTTCTTAACAAGTATTATTACAATAGAGTGCTGACTTCATTAAAATCAATGCTGAATATTGACTTCTGGTTGAAGACAGACCCTCTAAAAGTTTTAAATGACTGCGTTTGCTTACACTTGCATTAGCATCTAGTAAAATGCATAGATGTAGGAAGGAAGAAACTGAGAAAGCACTGTATTGCATACTCATACTTACATGGCTTACGAATATAGATCTTAATAAATGGACCAGAGTGACACTACACAGGATTACAGTAGCTATAAAACTCTACAGCTTTGCCAGTTTCCATGTGTAGTCAAAAGAAGTGGAAGGTGTGCAATTTGTCCCCTACAGAGAGACTGAGCACACATGTAACACTGAAAACTGATGAAAAAAATCATTGCATGTTCTTGACTTACCTTATTATTAGTCTGGACAGTCTTGGTCAAATTGGTATGGGTCTTGATAATCACCAAAGTCACGTACGTCGTCCAGCCCACAAAACCCATTGCAATACTCAGACCCAGGAATAATCTATCGTAAGTATGGTAATAAGACAAGCCTTCCAAAGCAAGGTTTATCAGGGTTTTGCACAGAGCTACCTAAAGGCAGACAAAACATTTCAGCAACAGTTTAGAATAATGTAAGCTCCATTCCACAAATCAATCTGACAGCAACTGGAACCAAAGCAGCTTCGCCACTCTAGTCACATGTCCTCTCTGTGCTCCGATATAGTGTTTTGGCCAGCACCAGCTGCTGGAGTACACACTGCTTTAGGCTCCTATTGGACATACAAAGTCAACAATCATTTGGCTCCTTTGCCACACCCTACCCCTGCTCCCCGACAGTGGTCAGACAGTGAAAGCTATGCATAGCACACCTTGACCACCACCTACTTGCTACATGGTCTTCTCATGAGCATTGGGTCATACATATATATATTCTAGTATAAGTGACCTCCAAAAAAAACCAGTCGTGCTTCTGAAGGCACAACATTTACATCAAAGGATTATGGATGCAACTGAAACACGGTCACTCTCCACAGCCTGAAATACCCTCCTGAGGGGGTCAAGGGTAGGTTTGAGTAGGTTTTGAGTAGGTTTGCGTGGATTTTCTTCCTAATTCATCAGTACCTGCTACCTGTAGTGCTCTGCCTAAGCACAAGAGGTGAATTCAGAAACTGAACTGGAGCCTCAGTTTCATTCACAAAGCAGCTGCTTAGAGCTCTCAGGACACAAATCGTTTAGACAAAAGAAGGGTTGAATCAGTCTAATCACAGGTCTTCCTACTCGGTACCTCCACTGGGGAGACACCACAATAAAGAGAGCACTTTTTCCCACTATGATTGTCATTCCTTACACAGATGTGCTGACTCTTGTGATTTACCCAAAGATGGGAAGGTCAGCTCTGTAATTTTTGATCACAAAGGATTATCTGGTGATTAAAAGACCTGTAAGGAAGAGTATAATAGAAAGTTGAGCATACGTGATGATGTTTCTTCATACATTCAGGTATTAACAGCAACAATCAACAGAAAAAGGTAAGTCTGAACTTAAAGGTAACTGAACTGAAAGGTAACTACTGAAGAGATCACAAGTCTGCAAATGGTAAACTCACCCAAAGTCATGTAATTCCTGAGGATTCAATTATGAACATGTATTTGCAATGCAAAGAACTGCAGAACTGGAGGCAAAGAATCCCCTCTACCCCAGCAGCTGGTAATGCACCAACCTTTCTGCACTATGATACAGGAAGCTGAGGATAACCAGGGCACAGGCAGAAGCCCAATGTGTTAGTAATCAAAACTGAACTTGAACACATGGAGCACAAGTGAACTAGGGGTAACATTTATATATAACTAACAACAAACTTGCAGGTTCTACTGCTGAAATGTATAAAATGTGTCCTATGCACGACAGCCAAGTAGTAATATTAGGAAGTCAAAAAGACAACCTGTTCTCCATAGCAAACTAGATCCATTTATTTAAACAGAGCTATTTCCAATTTACAACAAGGTAAATAAAGAGGCACAAAGTATAAAAAAGATTTAGCTGTCCTGTGCATAAAATCACAATTTATTACCCTGAGAAACATATTAGGGAAAAAGAAGAGCTGATCCCTAACACATAATGGAATTATGCTTCCATGTATCTGGCAGGTTAAATGTAATCTTACATATTCAACTTTTTCATGTACTTTTTAAACAGAAAAGTCAGTGACCAAATTAAACCTGTTAAAATGAAAGACTTCTTTATATCATTTACCTCTACAAATTATTTCTATGAATGTCAGAATACAAACACTGGTGAACTGCACCCATCAAGTACCCTGTAGCAGAGTGAGTGGTAGCTAATGCTTAGGAAAACAGTATCAGAACTGGGAAGCACAGAATGTTTCTACATATGGCTCCCAGTCTGACAAACTGAAAATGAAATGAAAAACAAGAACAGCTGGTTCAGATAAAAGAACAAAACAAAACAGAATCTATGATGGAGCAAGACATCAAACTTTTTTCATGCAACTAACAGCCTAAGAAGTGTGAACACAAACCACATTCCTCAGTTTCTCTCAATTTAACTTACTCCTTTCCACAGTGGAAAATAAAAGCATACACTGTGTGTTAGTATACTATAGAATGGTAACAAATAGTTAAGAAGCATGAGGAAAAAATTACAGCGAGTCAGTATTACTCATTAGAACTGATGTCAAAATGCAAAATTTTGGAGACTTACAGTGGGATTTTATTTGTGTTAATAGGTGAGATGTGAATCGTAAGGAAGGAAAAAAGTTTTATTTCCCAGTTCACTTCAAGTTAAACAAATCTAAATATTTACATATAATACAAGTTCCTGTAAAAAGTTTCTAGAAGGCATATATCAAAACCAGACTTACCGCTTCATCATACTTCTGCTGCTGAATATATAGTCTTGTTTTCTTTAAAAAGTTGATCTGTTCAGAATCAGAAAGTGGTCTGTACAAGAATATAAAGAGATATTAATGTTTCTTCTCTTAATGAGCAGAGGAAGAGGCAGAAGAAATTAACCTTGTAATAAAAAAGTTACTCTGGAGTGAAACATACCAAAATATTCTGAACTTCATTACAAGTAATTTGGTAATTGGAATTAATCCATTCTTCTACATTCTTCTTCACACTTGGGTCAACACTGCTGCTATGTAACTTGCATTAAGAGACATTGCTTTTATGTTCCCATCTAATACCGCTAAAAATCATCTCCCCTGTGTGTTACTATCAATCATTGCTCTGGACAAGAAGCACTGCGCATACAAGAATTAAGCAATTAAACCGATTTGATAGATGGTTGTAAGCAGTCCATAAGCCTGTAAGCATAGGACAAATTGTTCAGGTTCCACACTAACAGTAGACAATGCCTAACAATCTTCTCTTTGAAAAATAAGAGCTTGTCTCCTGTTACATAGAGAGCTGTTGGCAAAGTCCTCAGAATATGGGATAACACAGTTACCTGGCTACTCTGAGGTCAGTGATAAAAATCCCTTTAATTTTAATGAATATGACCGTCAACCTAAGTAACTGCTGCAAATCTTCCCTTACAGAAAGTAGCAAGAGAAACAAGCCAGTCAACCAACCTCTACCAAAAGAAAGGAGAAGGAAACATTTTTCCTGTACTGCTTTTTTTCCAACTAAAGGACAGCAGCAGCCTGTGGGTCCCATGCTTACTCTTGGCATGTTATAAGCCACAACACAGTGACTGTCACTCTAGGCACCACAGGCAAACTATCACAAGTCACACCTTTCCAACAGCCAGTGAACACATACAACAGTTTTCCTTCACACCTTCCACAATACCACAGTGGCCCGGCATATCTCCAGCACATGATGACCCACTTGCATGCCTCCCTCCCTCATATGTGCTCCAACACATGCCTCATACACAACCACCAACATCATGTTTCAGGCTGTGCAAAATCAGGACCAGCACTGGGGTCTCAGTCCTACTACTTAAATCAGAAGCAGCCACCTGTGTGGTCACTGAGCTGAACCACAGGGGCAGGTCTTGATTTTATGCAACTACTGCATGGAAATGCTCATTCCCGCAGCTCCTAAACACTTGGGAGCCACTTCTGCCTACAACCCAACAATACATACATACCATCTTTTGAGCCCTGAAATATATTAAAAGGATTCTGTGCTTGAACAATCTTAATTTTTATTACTAATGACATCCTGGTATGTTTTAATACTATTTCCTTGAATACAGAGCAGAGCAGTATTGTGTAGAGATCTTCTAAAACACTGGATAACAGGAGCAGCAACATATCCTACTTTTGAGAAGAATACATGAAATAACTGTATTAAAAATGTTTGACTCTCTTCATTAGAGAAAAGAATCCCGGGGCGGTATCTATAAATAGGCAGGGAGATGTCCCATGGAAAAGGAAGAAGGAAGGAAAAGATGATGACAAGGTGATGGTGTTTGATCACCTTAACTTTTGAGGGGAGAACAGAGGATTTTAGAAAATAGACTTGAAAGAGTAGAGTGAAATGTTGGTTGTTCCTGCAACTTCATGACATATCCCTATGAAAGTCAGCCTTACAGCTCCATAGGCCAAGGGCTACCAGCATGCAGCCAGCAAGTGTGCACCAAGGCTGATGATGACTCAAGTTAGAATCAATTCTTCAGGTAGGCAAACCAGACCCAAGTACTGCCTCAAGGAATTCTGTAACCCTCAAGTTTTGCTAAGTTTTTTGGCAAGGGAAAGGGAGCAAAGCACCAAACTAAAGGTGGTAGTTTTTACCACAGGTGGAGATTAATAGGAGGAGAAAAAGGTATCCTAGCTTTTAGGTAAGTATTTTTTAAAATCTGGAACAAATATTAAGCAGCTTTATTTAGGACTTAAATACATCCAAGATGTTCCCATGTTCACTGTCTCACTTTACTGTTTTACACATACTATTTTCTGCAGATTTTATCCTTGTCATAATCAATGCAAATTTTTAATACACTAGAAGTATTTTCCATTTGGTATCTTTAGTCATTTAGCTATAAACCCCCTAATTATCCTTTTTCTCTCAAAGAATTATTTTATTGATCATGAACAATAGCCTTTACTTATTTCTTCTTAGATGACAGCAACTAGGATCTCTGTACATACATGGTGTAACAGAATAAATGAGGTTTTTAATCAGTAAAGCTTCACTAAGTCAAAAGCAGAAGGCAACTGTTTTGTCAAATGGGGTTACCATTAGCAGAAGCATGGTTAATTTTCAATAGCTAAGATCATACCACACATTTTACCTTACTTCCATACGCATGCTTTTCAAGATGTTGAATTTACAATTGTCTACAAACTGTTTTTGTTAGGTTTACGAATTCCACCAGAAACTAAGGACTTCATATATAAGTATCAAAATGCAAGTTTCATCATGAATGCAAGGGCTGATCATCATCTTAAAATATTTTTTGTCTCTGTTTTAAGCAAAACCTCAAAGAAGCAACTAGAGAACTTTTGCATCTCACACCAGACTAGAAAAAAGAGTTAATAAACATGCTGATTATCTCTCAGTTAAGGAATGGATACAGCTCACCATAAGCAGTTTATCATCCATTGAGGACCCTGGTTCACTTTCTAAAGCTGACAAAATAGATGGGAAATTTATAAGGAGCCTCTTGCCAGGTGAAGTAGAAAGCGTAAAGAGACAAAGCTGAGCCATGAACAGAAGTGCAAAGTTGCCTATAGAAAGAAGCCAGGAACTTAAGAAACAGTGATTCCACACAAACCTACATATCTCACCCAACAACAGAACCACAAGGAAAATTTAAATCTGAGATGTTAAAGCTTGAACTATTCTTAGCACCATTTAATTTTAACTTAAACTATTTAAAAGGTTTAAAATATGAGGCAGATAGTATTAGAAAAGAATAAACTGATCAGAGCTATTTCCCTGTGTTTTAGTATGCACATTTGCCAGAGGCATGACTAGCATATCAGTGTATTCTCAAGGTCAGTTAATGCACACATCCATGCAATTAATATTAATAGCAATGAAGTGAGTTCACTGATTGTTAGAAAGATTCTGAACTCTGTAAAGAAAATTAAGGTATGTATGTATATGCATTTCCCAGCTACCAATCACCAAAATACAATTTAACCAAATTTAAGATTAATAGTCTTGATTAGTAAAAACAAAAGCCTTTTTCCATAACACAAAAATTCCTGCCCTATCAATGAAAACACACACACAAAGGTAATTCATTCAGTGGACTCAACTCTGTCATTCCAATCTTTTCTTGAAAGTATTGCAAAACACATGCACTGTAAAGTGTAGCACTCTGATGTTTATTTTGAAAGAAAAAAAACCAAGAACTCTATGGTCACATATAAGGACATATGCATTCACAGGATCATCGGGATTCCAATTTAAGATTAGATTCTTCACAGAAAATGATGGTAGTTCTAGAAGTGTATTTTTTTTTTTTCCACAATGACTATCAGAGATTAACTTTGCAGTTCCAGACAGAAATTAGTTTCATCCATGAATAAACATAATTAGTTATGAAACAAAACAACTGGGCTAATCATGCCAGTGCATGTAAACTATCCCGAGACGTCAGCTACCCTTCTTGTAAGTATACCTGACAAAATTAATCTTTCCAACACATCATTCATGCTTCGTATAAGCTAAGATATTTGACAGCACTAACAAGACTGTGGTGAAGTACATTGGCAACAGCAATGTCAAGGCAACTCCTCTCTTTGGCCAATGAGTCTACAGAATTTACCACTGCCAACAGCATAGGTAGCATGCTGCAGTCAAACCATGAAATAAAAATATTGGAACAGAAGATGTTGTCTTGCAAATAAACCTGTATCCACTGCTTCTAGTTTGTTAATTTTATTACATCTGGTTATAGTCATTTTATTGCACAGTAAATTTTCCTGAATTCTACTATAAAAAGTAACCCCTTACAATCTGTAGTAGCTAAGCACTTAAAATGTTGCAGATTTAGTAATGAAAGTCAAGGAAGCATCAAGACCTGCAGATGCAGCATACAAAAGAGAAAGCTGACATCTTTGTCTAGCTCACTGTCAGATGAAAACAAATTTATTCCAGCTGCTTCAATCCACACACACAAACTCCATGGAGCTGAATTTATGAGCTCATGCACACCTATACCCTGCTATCACTGCCTTTTTACTCTCTCCATCATAGAAAAAAACCACAACCCTTTGAGAGTGGCAAGATTTGCAGAAGACACAGTCATCACATTTCTATCACCCATATCCAATAGCTGCTCAGTAGACTTCAGCCTTCTAGCTTTTTATACTGACTGTTTGGGGGATAGGGAGAAAAGGATCAACTTCTCCTGTTGATGCAAAACTAAAAAGGCTAGAAGATAAAGATATACACCCCTTGAACCTCAAGAAAGCCCCAAGATGGAGCAAGGCCATCTGAATAAAACCTGCTAGGATTTTGTATAGGCTCCCTTCTCTTGAACACCACATAAGGCAGACCTTCCCACTTGTTTTGCTATGAAATTTCTAACACCAAAACTGCTAGCAGTAAGAGAGGCATCAGGCTGCCACTGTCCAAACAATTCCAGCAACTTCTCTGCCAAAAGGCTGAGGAATCACAGGTTCTTGTCCTCTTCTGCAGAAAGAGGATCCCTGGCATCTTAGTAACTTGCAACCTGGAATAGATCGCCCAGGTTAATGTTGCCCCTCTTGCCACGAAGCTCTTCCACCAGCACCATCCCAGTGCAGCCAGCTATGTCTCTGCCACCCACCCTTGTCCTCCCACCACTTGCGTGCTGAAGGGGGCAGGCACCAGTGTCTCTGCTCTCACCATGGGAGAAAACTGTCAGCCAACAGAAGCAGCTGTATATGTTCAAACTCTGTTGCCACCTATTCCCCTGTGAGAGGGTTATACTAGGGAGGAAGGATAGCTGATTGCAGAATTGCTGTACTGGAAGCCAAAATAATACCTGTAGGACCCACTATTACTGCTTTGATCCACATCGCTGCTGGCAAAATGGCATCTTCAAAGTGCAGATGTAAGACTGGCCTGTTGTTTTTGCAGTACTCTCTTCAAAAGTTATACAAGTAATTGAACAACACTTTTTCAAAGCCTTTTCAGAGTAGCAACAGGCTTCCAAAACAAAGTCAGTCTCCCATGAGAGCTGCCTTCAAACATTCCCATCATACAATAGACAGCATGTTGGGGGTTAGGTTTTCTTTCTTTTTGTTCCTTTTCTTTACCTATAGAATTTTTTCCCATAAGTTACTAGGAAACTAATGACTGGGTACTTAAGAAGAACAAAGGCCTGGGGAGAAAGGTATCTGGGAGTTTCTCTAGGAGGGACAGAGATATCAGGTGAATTGGGCTGGTAAAAGGCAGGGCTGGGGGAGCTGCGGGTCTCTCTTTTTGCTCTGAGCTTCGGAGGAGAGCCCTCAGTCCTTGTTGCCTCTGGACCGCCCCACCCCCCCCGCCCGGAGCTGCTTTTCTTCTGCCATGGGGTGAGCCTCTGCTTGTGAGAGCAGCCACTGAACTGGGACCTTGTTAACATCTACCTCACTTAGAGCGGTGCCCGGGATCCTGCTCCCTGCCCTGTTGGGAGCCGGGCTGCTGCGGCCCTGCCCCTGCCACTTGTTCGGCACTGCTCTGGGTTTTGCTGCACTGTGGCCTCGCACCCCCTGCCTGCCGAGGCGTCCTGCCATCCCAGCTTGCTGCTCCCGAGAGTCCTGCTGGGGCACCGGGATCGACTGCCCCGGGGGGTTTGTGAAGCCGAGCCTCTCCTCCTTCCCTTCCCGGCCCGGCCGAGCCGCCATTGCCACGTGCTGCCGGAGCTCACGCCACAGCGCCCCCTGCAGCGCGGGGGAATCATCGCACCTGCCCTGCCCGCCGGGAGCCACCAGCGCCCCCTGCCGGCTGTGACCATCACTACACCGAAGGGAAAGTGCCCTCAGGCCAGAGGGCTGGGACCGGGTTCCTGGTTCTGCTTGTTGTTAGTGTTGTAATAGTTGTTGTTTGTCTGCTTTAATACACATACTGGTAAAGAACTGTTATTCCTATTCCCATATCTGTGCCTGAGAGCCCCTTGATTTCAAAATTACAATACTTCGGAGGGAAAGGGTTTACATTTTCCACCCCAAGGGAGGTTCTTGCCTTCCTTGGCAGGCACCTGTCCTTCAAACCAGGACACAGCACTTCAGAAAGCACCAGGTGGGTAACAGAGAAGTTGAGACAGATATTACACTGAACACCATTTATTTAACATTAACACAATGGCATGCTTATTCCTGCTCCACATCAAATTCACCCCAGTTTGCAATCCATGAGTGCAGAGACTTGCTATTAGTGATAGTGCAATCACAAACTAGCCTAACGTTATCATTCTTATATTTCTTTTGAAGGTATGGTGCACAGCCTTGTAAGAGTAGAATGAAATGCACACTATAAAGCCTTTCCACCTCTCCATCAACAGCAGAGAATCATCAGAAAAAGTGAATGCTAAGTGATGCAAAATCATGAGTCATTCAGTCAAACATGAAAAAAAACAAGTATTTTAAAAAATCTAAGTCTGGAACCATGATCTTTACTTTCCATTGAACTTGCTGTGCAGTATGAAGTACATGATGCTACTAAGAGCAATGATCAGGAAAAGATGTGTTACAGTTCTATGGACTTTACCAAATTACATATTTACATGAATTTTAATAGCCAGAAGATGATTTTTCCCATTTTCAAAGTGTGTTCAATTCTAGTTCTTTAGATACGTCTACTCATAGAAAAAAACTGTTTTACTCTATCGGCTGAAGACAGACTGAAAGCACACACTATGAGATAGAGAGACAGTCCTTTGCACATGTGTTAGTTTTGATCAGAATGAAATTTCAAAGATTAAATGATTTGGTGGGTAACTCAGTGGTTCCTAATATGTTTAGATGGCCTGAATTTTAATTGTTTACTAAAGTATTTTAAGGTAAGCTACTAAAGCAGGCAAGTCCTATGAAACTTGATTTTCCTAATTCAGGAGCAAGTTGCTTGTAGTTCACAGGTAAAATTTCAGTGATGCTTTTAGTGTGCTAAAGCTGTGCATTTTAAAAGAAAAGATACTCCACAAGCTAAAGGGTTTATTATGGCTTCCTTAAAGCCCAGGATCCTCAGTATTCCCTCTCCTAATTTGATCTACTCGCTTTTCTCCTGCTGTTTCACTGACAGAAGTTTCAAGTAGGTTTATGCATTTCTGGATTTTCTGACTACCATGTTAGATTGTAAATCAGCCAGTTTAGCTGTAGAGTTGTACTCTTTGCAACTTTTTAATGCTTTTTAGGAAGCATTAAAAAGCACAGCTGTATGCATCAGGCACTCCAAAAGAAAGAAAAGTGGTAAGAAAGTAACTAAGAGGCTCCTGTTTAAAGAACCAAGACCTCAGAACTTAAAAGCATAATGAAATGAAGGGAGGGCACACACACTTCCACAGGACAAAGATAGCAAGAAGCATCCTTACTGACACACTGCAAAAGCTTACCAGCATACCTATGCTTTTGTATTCAGATTTACAAACATGCAGAGGAGGAAACAGCAGGACATCAGTGAAACCACAGAAAGTGGTCTGACTGCTAATAGCCTAATTCTGGACTGTCAAGTCCTAGGAATTGAACCAGCCTTTTAATTTCCACAAATCAGCATCCCTGATGCAGCATATTTGCATATTAAACGGCAAATTGCCTTAAGATATTTATGTAAATCCTTTAGATAGCTGAAATGAGAGAAAAAGGAGCAGGCCAAGCTAACTGCCAGCTGTCAATTCACTGACCAGAGAAACAAGGTAACTGGGCTGCACACAGCAGATTTTGCATGCAAACCACCACGGCAAGAGCTGCAGACAACCAGAGACCAAAAGTGAGGAGGCCATGCTCTGAAGCGGTTCCTCAGGCCCCCTCAAAGCAGAACTGAGAAACTGAAAGTAGTGATCTGGCAGGGGCTTTGCTTGAAGAGCCAGAAGGACATGATGCAGCAACCTTGGAAAGAGAAACTGCTTAAAAATTAAGATTCTTGAAGGAAAGGAAACACCCCATTTTAAAAGTCTCTTCTATTTCAGTACTATAGGGGAGATGTGCTGACTCTAAATAACAGTGCTCTCACCTCTGCAAAATACGTGATGGATTTATGTCATACATTGAGCTGGGCCTAGATATCTGCAGCGTGTTGTCCCACAGCTCCTCTTCTCCTCCACAATCCTGTAGTCTCCTGTAGTCCTCACAGTAAAGCATCACAGTAAGATAACCCAAGGTAACACAGAGATGGGCTAAATTCCAATTAGGTGAAACACCTCCTGACCAGGGGGTTGGGAAACAGGGAAGATCCCTTGAGAGTGTAATCAACCTAAGACTAGCATGGTAAAAATCACACCCCTATGTGGAGACCTAACATGCTAATATAACACTGCCTCTGTATAACAAACTTGTGGGAGTCCGCAGCTGGTCTGAGGACTCAGAGATAGACCTTAACCTTGAACAGATAATGATGTATCCCTGAAAGAGCCTAGGAAGCCCTGAGGCTGAAAAGTCCCAGGGAGAGAAAGTGATAAGAGACTGAACGAGTACATTCCACAAGGCAGAAGCCTAGCAAGAGATAAGCAAACACAGCAGGAGTCACAGCTTAATCATTAGCCAATTAGCATCTTCAAAGAAGCAAAGGGACAGAGCATTGAGCGAATTGCTTTTAGCAGCTTTCTGATGGACAACACTAGGAGGTCCTGCCTTAAGGCTTGGAGTGTATAAAATGCGGCCATTTCTGATAATAAACATCTTCAGTTTTAACTCTCATAGAGTCGCCCTGAAGTCTGTTTCTTTTCCCATTTGTTCGGCACCAACACAAACTAGCCACTAATCAGACAAGGGCATTATTTAGATGACAAAAAGGTGACACTGAACAAGTATTGTGCGACTTCTCCTTGTTGTAAACAGTATAAAATCCTACAAATCCTCTGAAGGTGTGTGCTATCTTTGCAAATTATCACCTAGCACCTTTTTCTGCACAGAACTGG
The DNA here is from genome assembly GCA_013400335.1 of Eurystomus gularis. NCBI lineage: Eukaryota > Metazoa > Chordata > Aves > Coraciiformes > Coraciidae > Eurystomus > Eurystomus gularis. The sequence goes on from VZZY01002932.1 coordinate 22,745, forward strand.
AATAAAACAAGTATCTCTGTGTCAACTGGATATTGCACACTGGGTAAAGACCACGGATTTGGGACAGCAATCCTACACACCCCACCGAAACCATAGCTATCATTTTCCAGCCAGTTGCATCAGGAGCAGGCAATACATGGTGTGCTTGGGCTGGGCCCCATGGCCACCAAAACACGTGTTGGTCTTATCCTGACCAGGAGACCATCATACCTCAAGAAGTGGGTGCTCCACACCACCGCTAACCTGAGCAGGCCCAAGCCTGTGCTTCCTGTCCAGCATGGTTCCAAACTGTGCTGCACAAATCCCTGGCTGTGGGACAAACCCAGCCAGCCTATAGCTACCTTGTGGAGTCCACAGGCAGCTCCTACTCGGTACTGGTAATGACAGTCCCTGCCTGTCCTCATCTTTATCTAGAAGTGCAGCAAGAAGTTCTCATGTGAAACTTCATTCTGTTTGACACTGGAAACAATTACTAGAGTTTATTTCTTCCAATAAAATCATACAATAGCTTCAATTATCAAAAAGACAGAACATCTCCAAAAACAGAACCTGTGCAGCGCTATGGGAAAACCCATCCAGACTCCATCTGGATGTCTCCACCAATGCAGGGTACAACCCAGAATCTGAAGAGATGTACGATTGTGAGGGTTTAGTAAAGCCGCGACGGGGCTCCGTGGTAGCTGCCGT
>VZZY01002933.1:1432-70370 GCA_013400335.1 Eurystomus gularis
GGGGGGGTCCGGCAGTTCCCCCCCGCCCGGGAGGGGTCTGTCGGTTCACGTCGGAAAGGCTCCTTTGCCTCCGGACCCCCCCGGAGTGCACGGGTCAGGGGCCAGGGCAGAGGGGTTGCAGGGGGGTGCAGGTGTTGGGAGGCTTTTGAGCCCCGCTGCAGCCCGAGAACCCCCCCGGACAAACGGCCCCGCAGGGGCTCTAACCGCCTGTGTCAAAGGGGGCTTTACCCCACCACATGGTCTCAGGGACACGCTGACACCCGTGGGAACACCCAGCTCCTCTCCAGCCAGGAGCGTGGTGTGTAAGCAGCCACAGGGCCGCATCCAGTGCTGCCCACCTCTGGGGCGCTGAGCCCTGGGAGGGCCCCATCTGTGCAGGATGGGATGCGTTCTGCCCTGGTCCCCACATGAGAGAGGGCTGCTCTGAAGACCTGGGCATGTCTTCTGCAGATCACAAGGTCATCACCAGCAACATGAGGCACAACCACTGTACCAGCCCCGGATGCTCTCTGGGCAGAGGAAGAGAAAAAATTCCTTCAAGGAAAAGCATCACCCTGGGTAGGCAAAAGCGTGAGGAACAAAGAGCCACCGGGTGGCCTGAGGACAACGCGTTGGATCGTATTTGCAGATAACGTTCATAGCTATTGCCACCAGGCGCGTACAGGAGACGTAGCGCAGCAGCAGCACATTGCCGTGCACGCGGCTGGCGTGTGTTTTCCTTGTCTGTTTGCGTGGGGCGTTTGGGGATCAAGCCCTCTCAGGGTGCTTGTGACCTGCTGGATTTGAGAAGGGCTCGTTGCGTGGTGGAAAGCCCTTTCTTAACCATCTCCTCACTCAAAACCCTAGTTGCTTTTCTCTTGCCTGTGCCTGTGGCACCACGTTGTTTTAGAGAGAAAGCTGTGGAAGTAGGTGGGATAAACTGAACATTGAGAACGTAGTATTTTTTGGGGGGTCATTTTGCAGGGAGATAGCTTTGTCTGTATTACCAAAGCCATTAAAATCATTGTGTCAAACGTAGCTGGGCAAGTCAGCCTGTGCCAGATGGGGTGGGTTAGCCACGGAAAAGTCTCTTGTTACTTGCCTTATTTTTTTGTGGGCAGAAGTGGTACACGTGCAGCTGTGAATGAGCTGTGTACAGGGCCCCTTCCCACCCCAGTCATGGCTGCAGCTCTTGTTGAGAGGCTTCTGGCTTGTGGCAGCACCTGCTGGGCAGCAGCACAAAGCCCCACGGGCCAAAGAAATACATGAGGAGGAAGGCTTGTGCAAATCTTAGTGTAATAAAAGCCTTCCTCCCACAGGTGCACAAAACCACATACACATTCTTAACACAGACATTATGCAAAAAGGAAAAGTAGAATATGTCACCTTCTGAAATTCTGTTTACATCCTGAGTTGTAAAATTTCTTTCCCGATTGCTCTTTGTTTTAGAAATACAGATTCTTTGAGAATACATTCTTAAAATGCAGCATCTTTAAAAATGACTCTGACGGACATACCTGGTGCCTTGAGACGTAACTCTCCCAACTTCTCTTGTGTTTCGATACCTTATATGAAGATGCCTCCAAACCTTTCCTACGGACCCTTTGTCACAGGGAAGGAACAGCACTGTAGGGGAGGCCCAGCAGGGCCCCTGCGAGGGCTGGGGTGGCTGCCTGCTCCCCGTTACTCCCCTCCTGGTTGCAGTTTAAACCGCTCTTTGTTTCAGCTCCCACCCATAGGCAGACACAAGGTGGATGACAGCAGCAGACTGGGGGTGTTGGAGGGGTGACGTGTCTGGTCCCTGCCTCTCTGCCCAGGTTAATCCCTTGTCTGCTCAGGAAGGCTGGGGAAACACCTCCCATGGACGAAGCAGCCATGTTCGGAGAGGGGTGATGGCTGATGCAGTCCAGGCTGTGTGGATGCCGCTGCCAGCCCTGCTGAGGACATGATCAAAACCCAGTGCTGGGACTCATGGCAACACTTGCGCTGCAAGAAGAGGATCACCACCTTCCTCCCAGTATAGCAGGGGGGATGGGATCCTGGGAGGCTATCTAGTGCAGCCACCTCCAGAGCCCGGGCTAGTGCTGTAGGTCAGCACCTCCTGCCTGTGCCCACACCAGGAAATGAGGCAGGATGGGGGCACCAGCCTGGCCACAGATGGCCGTGCTGGCTGGAGCTGATAGACACCTCCCAAGCAATGCTTGGCCACGGGCTGGGGACAGTAGCTGCTTCAAACAGGCAGTTGGGTTGTGCCCACGGTTTCGTGAAGGGAGGGGAAGTGAGGAGGGGAATTAGCAGTCACGCAGTGCTGCTTGGCCCCAGGGCTGGAGAACCCTTCCCAGCTGGTTCTGCAGACTGGCAGGGATGCAGCCACCAGAGACCACCCACCACTTACCGAAAGCTTTCTCTCTTCCATAAAGCCTTTTCCCCACTGGGGAGGTCAGGTTGTGTTTGGCTTGGATATGAAAACCAGCGCCTGTCCCCTCAACCCGCTGAGCTGCTTTGTCCCCCTGAATCAGCCAGCACCACTTTTCACTCATTGAACAGTCTGGATTAGAGCCAGTCAGCTGATGGGCCCTTGCCCAGGGGCAGGTTTGCAAGTCAGTGCCACCAGGACTCATTCCGGACCTTGCCAAAGGTCTCATTGCTTGTCCTTTGGACTAGCCCAGAGCAGCCCTGTGTGCCCGGTGGCCCCCACACGTGTGCCCATGAGTGGTGATGGGGGTAGGTGTGGGCTGGAGCCACGCGGCCGCTCCTCTGGGCAGCCCACGGGGATGGTGTACGAGGCAGCCCCAGGAAGGTGAGTAGAGGGTTTTACTATTTCAGACAGCTGTTAAAATGTTTTCATTTAATCAGCCGCGGCATGTACGCCTCAGTCAAACAGCTGGCACCTGAGCTGATACGCAGGGAGGTGTAATTTTGATTCCTACCTTTCTGTTTCAAAGCTGTGTCATTTTGAGCACTTTGATCCAGAGACTAAACTTATTGTGGCATATTTATGTAGATGACATTTTCATTCACTCCTTTATTTATTTATTTTGCAAAACACATCGCTTACGAGGCTTCCAGCGCCAAGGCAGTGGGGGCTCTGTCAAGGAAAACACGCAGTCCAGACTCCAACGCTTGCGTGTGCTGCAATAGTCCTACTTTATACACGTTGCAGGCTCGCATTGCAAGAGCAGTGGCAATGCGTGGAAGAAAGCACGCAGAAAAGGGAAAACCTTGCTGGGGGTGAGTGACAGTGTATTTAACACTGCGTCCCAAAGGATGGGCTGTTGGGGTTTTTTTTAAAGGATTTTTTTTTTTTTCTCTTAGAGTTTTACACTTCTTTCTGGGTCATAGAATCATGGAATCATAGAATGGTCTGGGTTGGAAGGGACCTTTAAAATAACCTAGTTCCAAGGCTCCTGCCACAGGCAGGGACACCTCCCACTAGACCAGGTTGCTCAAGGCCTTATGGCAATGCAGTGCTTTGCCCATCTCTCTGGTAGTATCAGAGTGCCTCATGGTATGCTGACCCCCGCAACATCCCCAGGAGGCAGGAACATGCTGCTGTCCCACCTTACAGCAGGGGAAAACAGACATTTGGGATGGATGAGGAACTGTAAAGAAGTCTCCTAAGCCCTCAGAGAGCACTCAGACCAGGAGACCAAGCCTGCCCCATCTAACAGCACCTCCAAAAAGCTGAACCAGTAATGTCCTTGAATATCTTACTTCCAGGGCATCAGGGATATGACATGCCCAACAAAACACATGTTCGTCTCAGACTACAAGAAGAAGTGGTTTATTTCCCCAGCAGCAGCACGGCAGTAGTTTTGAAAACTCAGCCTCTGGGATACTGCAGTGGGGAGGCAGAGTGGCAGTGGAATGGCAAAAGCTGGCTTCCCTCAGATTTGGGTGTTTTGGTTGCGTTCTCTGGTGTCAAATAAGGCCCAGACTCTGACTGACGCTTTTCCTGAGAATGGAGCATTAATAAAAACTCTTGCCTGGGGCAGGCTTTCTGGTACGTGTGATTTTCTGCCTTTTCCCTTGTGTGGGATGCACATGGGGTCCGTCCCCTCTGTCAGCTGCTTCACTGCACAAAATCTGTGGGGATATGTTCACAGTTAAGCCCGTTCACTATCTGTTCCATTGACTTGAAGTGGTCTTAAAAGAGTTTTGAAACCAGTTTGAGGCAGGGGGAGGCACGAGACAGAGGTATGAAAAGACAAGGACAGCCTGTGGTCCCTCAGGCCCTCCTGAGGAAGCCCGGTTCCCTTCCATGACTGAGCCACCTGAAGGAGAGATACTCCTTGGGTGAAATTTCAACACCTGGAGTAACTCCCTCAGCCTTTCCTGCCCCCAGACCACTTCTGTGGCAATGGTTCTCATCCTCCTGATGCAGCAGCAGCCTGAAAGTGGCTCTGCCGATTAAGTGTGTGCTCCTGCACATGGACATGCATGAACACAAATAGTCCTGTCATCCACATGAAACGGATGCTTCATTTCTATAATGCCAGTTTAAACATCCTCAGCAAGAGTTTTAGAAGGTCTCAGACTTAGTCTTAAGAGAGCTCTGACTGATGTTAAGATTTAACTGAGAAAACTCAAAAGGTTAAATTGAAAAAAAAAAAAAGTTACTCCTTAAAATGCAACAGAGGCGTTGCCAGGGCTATTCAGTTCTCACCTTTAGAAAAGACTCTTTGATTCATATACCTCCAAATCCTGAATCCCTGGGAAGTAAGCGCTGACACCAACGCTCCCTTCACCCCTCTGGATCTCTTCTTCCCTCCTTTGACCTTCAAATAGGCCTACAAATGCTTGTGAGCAAGTTTTCATGCCCAGAGGAAATCAGTAGCTGACCTGGCTGCCGGCACTGGGCTGCTCCGTTAGGTTTTGTGCCAGATCTCACCCAGAAAGATCTCATCTAGTGAGATCTCAACCAGGTGCATGTTTTAGGCATGACAATCTTTAAACTGTCCTTGGTCGCGTAAGTCAAAAACAGAAGCTGTTGACCACATAATGGTAGCCTGTACATCTGAAGGAGGAAGACCACCTGCAATTACAAGAGAAAGGACCAATATAACAACTCATGTAGCTCACTTTCAGTCCAGGCTTTCTAGGAAGAAGGCACTGCTCCTTCTTTCCTCTCATTTCAAAATTACAAGCCTTCCCTTGACCCCGGGAAAATGCTCTGCTCAGATTACGATAGACCAACATCTCAAAACATGTGTAGTTCTTTATTTTGAGGTATCTGTAGGCACTTTTGGCTGGCATTCCATTACACCTCAATCTTCTTTCTACGGAGGCAGAATCACTCTCATACACTGTAAAACTACGTTGCTACCTGACACTCTAGGCAGTAAGCTGTAACTAAAATGTGCGTGTGCAGCCTCATCTTTTTTTTGTGCCAAATACCTCTGCAACACCAGCTGTATAGGTGTCACATGTATTAGTCATCATGTTGCCCTGCTGACACCCCAAGGTTAGAAGTACTCCACTTTTCTGAAGCTGAAAACACTCCTGGAGTACAAAACTGCCAGAAGAATATAAATTGCAATTACAAATCTAAACTAAATATGCAGCATTGTGGCCTTTTCAATATTACACTTCCGTGGTAGTTTTTCCATTGTGCATCGTTCAGTCATGTTGGGACAATTTGTTGAATAATGTAGAGGCACTTCATCATGGAACAACATTTGAGGTGATTTACAGTTCCGTCTTTTAGCAGCACACCTGTAAATTGCTATAAATAACACTAACCCCTATTAAGGAGACATCAGGGTGCTTCCAGGCTGAGAGAATTAATGGGGAGGCAGTTGTGGATGATACTACCAGTTTACAACTGATGGGGTTACTCTGATACACATACCCGCTAGCATGCCCCACAGCCACGCTTGGAGATGAAGGTCCAAATTCTGAAGGGTCAGATTTCAGAAGGCATTTAGCAGCAGGCTGGTGTACAGAGATCAGAGATATTTCTAGGTTTAAGTACCTTCATTTTTCTTGAGGGCATAATGTAACTTTTACAAACCAGCTGTTCATAGCAAAGTTTAATTAGAAATAGCTCATCATCTTTACTTTTCATCTATACCAAGTCTTCACTCAGCAGGCATACAAGGTTAACAATGAAGGAAGGCTACGAAGCAAAGTAGACAGACCAAAATCCCAGGCTGTAGTAATATAGAGCAAATCCTGCTATCCCCTGAAAACTGGGGAAAACATTTGTGAAGTCAAGAATACACACAGATCAACAGAATGAGCTTCTGCAGACTGTAGTGTTAATCAAAATTTTGAAGACTTTGAATGAAGGGGAAGAAGGAAACAAATGAGTACAAGGAAAAGTGGAGTAAAAATTGCAAATGGGAAAGGAAAACAGCAAGCTCAAAATGTCACTTTTACTCTAATTTAGATTTGGGTTTTGACCCAAAGCTTTTCTGCTGGGGAGTGAGATTCTAACTTAGTTCTGGTGTGGGTATCCATCCGCCTGATCAACAGACAATTCTTTTACTGCTGAAATGCTGCATGTGGGAAAGGGTGAGAAAATAAGATCAAGCTCCTAATCATGGAACCGCTCATGGTACAACAGTCAAAATAACAGAAAGCACTTTCTCCCCAAATGGGAGATCATTATGCAGGGATGCATACACCCTGAACAGACTTCAAAGGCTCAGAAGCCAGAGAAAAAAGCCAAAGGACTTCAGCCTGTCTTCACTGGACACAAGTCTCAGGAGGACTTCTTGTCCTATACAGTGATTTGAGACAAAACATATGATGGCCATATTTAAAGCAGACTATGTACGTGCCCTGGTCTCACAGAAGGTGAGAGAAAACCTGAACTATTATGTGAAACCTTTTGCCTGTTTGTATAGCTCTGCAGGGCCACTGTAGCACTATAGAAGGCAGAGAAAAGCTTTGCTGTGATGTGGAGGATGAATCCACACAGCACGCAGCACAGCCGGCGTAGGCCCTCTCCTCTGGAGGGGTGTAGCTGTCACCCATCAGATGCGGCCATCTCCGGGCAGCTGTGTGCTGGGCCAAATGCTATGCCTGGGATTTGGCTGAACCAAACTGGCTCCATTTTAGAGGTGTGAAAGCCTCTTTCTGGCTCCATGACATGCTCATCATGTGCAGCTCAGGAGTCCAGCCTTGGTTTCACACGCTCTTGCCGCTGATGAAGACCACTGTATATTTACAACATCTTTTTCCTTTGAAAAAGCAGTTAACTCCACTCTCACCCACAGTCCTGAAGATATTTCGCTCATGTCTGATATTAAGAAATGTACAACAGGGACTGTAGAAATGAATCACATCATCTGATGGTGAGATTAAACCCAGCAGCTTTCAAAGGAAAGTGCATTGTGGAAACGCTGCAGCTCCCTGCAGCAGGATGTGGCATCTGGGTGCCTAAGGAAGCAGACTTTTTGCAAATATATTTGTTTAGCATTTTTATTCTTTTACTCATCTTAGCAGCCTGGTTTTTATTTACTTTGCATGAACTACCAAGTTTTCTGGTACAGATGGTCTCAGAAAGTAATTTTCTAGGCAGGTTCCACTATCCTGCAATTTTCTTTCAGGAAGAAGGAGTAAAAAAAAAACCCCGAGACCCCATGACTTATACGAGTGCAGTTAGTTAGAAGAGACTCAGCTGAAAAGTAAAATCACTGAACAGCACACAGCTCATGCCAGCACAGCACTCCTGGTCCCCAGCTACCGTCCCATGCCTGGTACGCACTTTATCTCAAAGGTAGTTCCTAGTCTTACAGTCTAACTGGCTTCTACTGCACTTAAAATACTCACACTGATCCTGGACATCTTTCCTGCCCCTGCCAGTGTCATCCTTACCGGCCTGCAAGTTTGTGTTTCAAGACATTTGTTCCAGGCTGGTTTCACCCAAGGATTATCAACAGTCTGGCTAATGAGCACTTCCCTACAGGCACATCAGGAAGACTTGTTTGTGGTGTTCACCCTTAGTTACTCAGAGCATGTGGTGCCAACACTGGTTGTGTTGCTTTTGTAGAGCCCCAAGCTGTGGTGGTGTGGTAGGTACACAGCCACTTGGCTGACCTACAGTCATCATTAAGGAAAAAAGCATTTTACACGTTAAGTGATCCGCTGACTGTTGTTAGAGACTCCACACAACCAGCACAGGAGCAGGTACATTTTACAAGCCTGCATGGGTGTCCTCTTACTGCTGGCTCTGTGCACACGACCTATTCTGCTTTTGCTGGCAAGGCCAGATGTCCCCCTCCCTGCCCTGACACAAGTGGGCTACACTAACGCTAGATTGCAGCATGACAGGGAGGATTCAAAGTGCCATCAATCCTTGCCCCTTTCTGCTGAACTGTCCCCATCCCAAGCAGTTGTTTAGTCATTCCTGCCAAATGCATGGCAAAACGTGAACGCGTCGGTGATACTGCTCTCCCAGAACAGAGGCTGAGAGAGGCGAAGTAAAAGCAAAGGCTCTAATTCATCAAAATATTCTAATATCACAGAGCTCCTCTGAGAGTATCAAGGCTCAGCAGAGATGAAAGCTCATTGCAAGTCAGAATGTAAAAGCCAAAGGGGCTGCTGTGAGAGAGTGGGGCCTGGACACAGAAGCCAGGTAATCCTGAACTTCCCCTATCATAAATAAATTTTCTTTTAATCTGTGCTGTGAGTCTGACATGAGCCCAGTCTGCCTAGAAAGCAATGGCAGGGAAAATGATTTCCTGGTACTCACATGGAAAGGGACAGTGTCTAATTTTCTCAGCCAACTGATGCCGAAGAGCCAGGAGGCAGATAACTCTTATGAAAGAAAACAGGAGAAAATAACAGTGAGCACCATGCTTCAGGGAGGGCTCTTTGAAGATGTTGTCAGAGGCACCACTGGGTTTAAGTCCAGATTCAAGCAATTGCAGCTGGTGAAGTTGTGGCCGGGTGGGACAATGTTTTCTCAAACAGTACAGGAGCAATGTTGCCAGGGATAGAACAGCTCAGTGTAGGAGGCAGCAACCTTTCAAAGGTGATATACCTCTGCATATGCATATGTATCTCCTAAACCAGGGGCTAATTACAAAAGCTGGTGTTGAAGGACGCTGCCTTCCAGAGAGTTTACCTCTCATCAGTCTGTCTGGGTTAGGAGATCTCAATCCTATCTGGGTTCAGAGCTGAATGGGAACCAGGAGCTACTGCCACTCCCAGTCGTACCTCCCTGTATGCTCAAGTTCCAGGCCCCTGAGTCTTCCACGTGCCACTGAAGATCTGCTGTCCACTGGTTTTCTGTCTACCCTTGCTGTAGGTGGCCAAGCTGCAGAACTGAGCTGGAGAATGGGTAGCTGCTGGGACAACTTGAGACTTCTCCCCTGCTGCTGTGATCCTACACAGAGCTGAGCACTTCTTCTGGGGCTGAACACCCTCAGAGGCTTCAGGTACAACCATCTCCAGCACTTCAGATCTCACCTAGGTTAGATGTGCTTGAAAGCTGCTCTTGTTGCAGAGCTGTCTTGCCTGCCTTTCATGTGGTAATGAAACAAAGAGGTAACTTCACTGTTAACCTCCTTGAAACAAACCTACTCGTTCAGCAGGGACAGGGGATTTTAGTTACTAAATTGCTTTCTCACTTATTGAGATTAATTCCTCCAAGCCAGCACTGCAGTCAGGGGGTATGAATGGGGGACTCGCTTTGTCCATCCCACAGATGGGCTAAGATTAAACAGCAGGATTTCAATTAAAGGCACACTCGCATCTTTTTCTTTCACCTCCTCTGCTAAATGGGCCTGGAGCTCACACTGTCTGACCAACAGACAGTCTGCACTTTTATTCTGCCGTTTTAAAAACTAAACCTTACACGTTTAGAAAAAGAAGTTTCTCTTTTAAGGTTAAACTCCCAGCAACATGTTTTACCATCATAGCTGCTGGGCTCCTTCGTGCTTGGCATCACTCTTCAGTCATACGCCTGTGTCAAAAGAAGACTCATACACGGAAATATTCATTAACATATTTATTTATCTTCAAAGACAGCACATACACTCTATTTGTAAGCGTAACTGTGGCAAATATAGGGATACCATGAAGTTATGCTGTCAAACAAGACGCAGTTTTGAAAAAAAAGAAATTGTCCTCATTCTCTTTGTAGAAGCTGTCTTCAGAAATACCTGACTGAATCTCAGGGCAAAGTCCTTGATGTACACCACTTCTGAAGGCTGAAGGGTTCTAACCTCATGTGTAATGGCTGAATCTCACATAACTACTTAAGACTTTAACCTATTTCTTGGATTTTTAAAGGTATATTGTTGTTTCTTCCAGTTACATTCTACTTTTTCCTAGCAGGAAACTAAAGTGTGGCTTTAGTAATACCTATCATCAATCTTATTTATTCCATCTATTTCTAGGTAATTATATATAGTGTATTTCTTAGTCTATATTTGGATGGCCTACTTAGAGATGAATGGATTCCTTCCAGAATGGCAATGACCTTTCTGTGACTCAAACATTAATTTTCTAAATGGCCTCACAGGTGAAATACCTTATACATCATCATAATTAACAAGATATACCCTATTAGTGGTTAGAAAACATGCTTTTCATAATTATAAACAGAATCCTTTCCAAGATACAACCTTCCCCTCTGCTATGACTTATTAGCCAATCCCATTGGATACATCCACAGTGAAACCTACTAAAACCCTATTCAAAGATCTGTCTTAACTGCCAGTCTCGCATACTTTAGGCACCTACAAGACGTTGATTTTAGAGACATCAATATTATACCTCAGAACTATTCAGAGGTTCATCTGCTAAAATATGTTTGACAAGTCTTTGTCTTGAAACAGGCAACTGGCATTATAGGCTAAATTGATTGACCTGCTTTCCTAACTTCATTAAAGTCAACCATGGCTGTAATTTCTCAGAGCACAGAAAAACTCGCAACAGCAATTCACGGGTTCTCATGAGTCCTCCTTTCTGATTGCAAAGTCTTATGGGTCAGAGGATTAGAGGCTTTCTAGAAAAAGTTGGAGTAAGGATTGCAATGATAATGAACCAGGCAGAGTGGAGAATAATTCTGTTCCATATGAGGAGCTCCTTAAAGAACTTAGAGCATCTGGCGCAGAAAGAGACAAAGTACAAAAGTGCTATCACACTAATTTGAGCTCTGATCTCAGCAGATCTTAGGAGCAGGACTATGTCTGGCAAAAAAAATCACCATAGAAAAGTGATGTTGGAAGAAGCATTGGTAATGCAGGAAGTGGTGGTTTTTCTTCTGAAGAACACTGAGTTGATTCTGCAGCCAGGTACCAGTGAGCTATCGCTGGACCACGAGAGGTGTTACACCAAGGCTCGGCCAAAGACCCATTGAGCTCTGACTGCTTCTAACAGCTGAGAGGTTTATTCCAGGTTGCTGTCCAAAGTATAACATATGCAACAACATCCTGCCTGACCTCCTTGCCCCATTAATTTGGAGGGGAAAGTAGAGCCTTGATTTTCCCACTGAAAATGTCTGTAAGGAGCAGCACAATGCCCGCATTCTGCCAGCAAACTAGTTACTCATCAGACAAACTGTTACTGGGGTGGGAGGCAGGAACTTTTAGCTCAATAACACAATTTTCTCCTGAAGCTTCCTGACTCTGAAGAACACATCTTGCATTTACATTATTATAGGATGATTAAAAGTCCCTTTATTTTTATTAAAAGCTGTATGACTGAAGACTATAGTTGAAAAGCATGGGAGAGATAGTGCTCTAGAGGATTAATGTGTGACCGTTTTTTCAGAAGGATCCAAAAGTTAGCACTTAGCAACAAATGCAGATTGGCAAAAAATAGTGATGATCATGGATGCTATTTAATGTAACTGCATAATAACTTTTGGGACAAGTACATAGAATGTTCAGTTGCTGCAGAAATGTATGTGAGGCTCAAAACCCCTATGAATTTAGAAACTTGCCCTTGAAAAATGATAATTTTCCTTTCTAGAATGCCTTCTTTATGTTATTTTATGTATTTGTGCTATGAAGGATAAATTCAAACAGGCCATTTCTTTAGACAATTTTCTGACAAAATAAATGCCAAATATCTAAAAATAGCAACTTCTTACAAGCAGTCATGCTATACTTACCAAGATTAGAAAAGTTTGAAGATTAATGTGATTTTCAGTTATTATTTGCAAAATCATGCTGGTTTTATAAAGTTTTTTTTTTATTTCATATCAATAGCATTAATATATAAGGAGTAAACTAGCTTTTGTTATTGTTTATATTTAATTTACGGTCCTGTTTCTCTTCTTGGTCTTCATAAAATGTTTACCTCTTTTTAACACACAGTAAAGAGATTTGTATGCTTATGTGTGTGCATAATTGCATGTAGAAACACTCCCATGTAACTTTTAAGCTTTGTAAAAAATTTTTTAAAGGGACATTGTTGTAATAAGCTTTGTGTTCAGACAATAAAGACCTCTAAGTAAAAGAAAAAAACCATTGAGGTATTTGTACTTACATCGCGTGTACACAGCATCTTGATAAAAAATGGTCTAATAAGAGGTAGTTAATGATACATTTTTACCATACCTTAACAGGGAGAAATCCTGTTGTCACATGTCAACTAGTTACTCAAATTGCAATCCTGAAGAAAACCAGTGAATTGAGTTATTACTACGGCAAAAGCTATTGCTTGCTCAAAGACTGTCATAAAAACTGATGACAGGTCTAACGGGCCTTGCCTCTGAATCTGGAAACCTTCATTTAAGAAAGGACTGGTGGACTACTGGGAGTCATAAAGCTTTGTTTATGTAGTTTGAAATAACAGGTTTTCTAATACATGGAATTACGAAAACTTGCAGTAATTCTCCTAAACAAAAATTAAACGGTTCCAAATCCTGCTTTCATGTCTATTTTGCAAAGTGATAACTGCCATCTTCTTTCCTCTATTTCTTCGTCAGGCCAACAGTGACGGTGGCTGGAAAAATGCCCTCTGAGGACTGTGAAGAGCACAAGAGTCAGACTGCTGTGGGTCATATGGGGAACCCACTGTCCAAAATTGCATCAGCTCAGAATGGGAGACAATTCTCCACACACATTCCAAAAATCAGTGCCTCGGATTATTTATCAAAAAGAACCAAGGGAGAATTTTAGTTTACATGATCTTGTGAATGAACACAGGCTTTGCTAGAAGGGAAATTTCAGGTTCAATTTCGAGAATGTGACATACAGGTATTCTGACAGATGCACTTCCATTGTTAAATATAGTTGTTTCAGCTCTATCTATAGACTGATGGTACACCTGGGACAGTCAATGGCATTTCAAATGCTTTGATTGTACAGGCTCTCAACAGTTTCACGAGTGCGCTCAACCAGATTTCAAACAAACGTAGCTGTGTTTTGGGTCCAGCCTGTGTTATAGATTAGATCAAAATCGCACCATAGTGTGCCACCAAGGCTGGATCTATTCCGTTCAAGTTACAGCTGAACCACAAGTGTTAAGCACTGATGCTAAAATCACTGATAGTCCTATGAATAAGGCATTAAGCTTGTAGTGTTTTTTGTTTTGTTCTGTTTTGTTTTTCCTGAAAGGTACAATAATCTGGGATTTAACGAAAACTCTCCAGGCACATTTAGTACCTGATCATACTCAGCATCAAGCGTCACGGATTCCAATTCAGCAGGCATGTAGGATGCTTAATATCTTAACAGGAGGGTCTTGTTACTTTGGAAGACAATAAGCATCAGGGGCACAAAGTGCAAATTTTCTATCCTATACTTCTCTTTTTATTTTACATTTATTTCAATGACACGAGCTTTTTTCATAAAAACATGTAACACATATTGAAGCCACACTTCAGTCATGAAAGAATTTAGAGCTCTCAGATATTTATACTGCAACACCGTGCTCCCATTTAAATGACAAGATTCCTGCTTTGTTGCATGACTCCTCAAGGATCTTCCCATACTCATTATACATCTATCAGCTTCTCGGTAAGTAAGCAGGCACTCTCTATAATGAAAAACAGTAAATAAAAACAAAACACCAGTAAATGTTGGAAGTTTATATATATATATACACACTTTGATATCTACATGTTTTATATTTGGGTTCAGCATCTGATTAATAGATTTGTTTCTATCTCAAAGGCTCGTTTCTGTAAATTAAAAGCAATTACATGATCAAAGGTAATTGATTTCTAAAACTGGGAAAACAAGTCAAAAATCTGAAGAAAATGTGATTTTGTTAATTATGAGCAGGAAAAACATTGTTATTTGGACAAAGTAAAACAGAATTGATGTGTAATTGCATGTCAAAATCAGGTTAAATTTTGACATCAATGACATTTTGCAAAAATCAGCATATTGGTATAAAGACTATGGATTAAGAGCAAATACAGTACCAGGAAGGATCTAGAACTGGTGTCTTTGGAAGAGGTTCACAGGGGCTTCGAAGCACTTGTTTCTGTATCAATTAAAAAAAAAAAAAAAAGGTCATTAGCGCTTTAGACTTACAACATTTCTTAATACTAAAAAGCCTAGAAGGTTTCTTCGAGAAACACACCATACAGTAAAAAGTCACAAGAGAAAGAAATGTAAAACAACATAGAGGTGACCCACATAAGATACAACTCCAGAAACAGAGAACTGACAGGGATTTCTGTTCTTATTTCTTGCAGTCCTGTGCAGCAGTTCTCAAGCAGGCCAGTCTTGCAGGATAGGTCCAGGTGGGATCAGCTGGGGAGCCAACCAGAAAGGTGCATTTGGGAGAAGATGATGGCAAAGATAGCACTGAAAAGATGTCAGGCTGCAAGAAGACTATCCAGGGAATAAGTGAGCAGTGCAGAAGGCCAGAGCAAGCAGAGGAGGTTGGATAAGTAAGGTTGCCACCTCTCAGTGGGGTCCTCCTAATAAGACATGATCAAAGGAGCAGGTGGCTGGGAGGCAATGGCTTAACTCCACAGCTTCTGGCAGCTACATGCTTCCTTTGCTCCCATGATCTGTGATGCTCAGCCCTGTTCCTTCCTTGCTCCATTTCTGCACCAAACTCCCACCTCCCAGCTGCACTTTCTGCTCTGTTCCCAGTGACTCCCAGCAACATCCCTCCCTCTGCCTAGTTACAACCACACCATCCCTGAGGGATTGTTTCCTGTTTTGGGAACTACTGATCTGCTTTACCTCCTCAAATGAAGAAAGTGCACATATATCTAGTCCATCCCTGACATCTATTTGTCAAGTCCATTCTCAAAGGCCTCTGATGAAGGCTATCTCACAACATCCCTAATCTCTCTGTTCCAGTGCTTTACAACCTTACAGCTCAGTTTCTTCCCTAACACTTAAATATTTATTGCAAATTAAGCTGATTTTTGTCTTGTTCTACCTTTGGTAGACGTGAAGAGCAAAGTAACACCATCTTCTTTTACAATAACTCCTTGTAGCTTGAGAGACTATTTTCCTTCCTCTAATCTTCTCTTTCAGAAGCTAAGCAAATGTAGTCTCTTCAGTATTTGAAAGCTCAACTTTTCTGACCCCTGTGTAATCATTGGCTGGATCCTCACTACCTCTTTGTACTGCGATGCCTAAAACTGGATTCTGTCTTTCTGTCACAGCAATACCAGCGGTGCTTATATGGCATCCTAATTTAATACACGTCCAAAATAAATACATTAATCCAGTTATAGAGATGAAAAATAATGTTCAAAGCAGCGTTGCTGCTGGTGCAACGTTTGGAACAGATGCAAACTACTGGACCACTCAAGACTCAATAAAATCTGTTTCATCACATGATAGGCTTTTATTAAGGAAAATTGCTAAGTAAGGCTTCGTCCAGAGTTGTATGGTAAATAAACCTATGAAGAATATCTGAGAATTAGTATAAGTTATCACATGAAGTCTCATTTTGCACGAGGGCAACATGTACATTAGTGGTTTACATTTAACAGTGCAGCTGAGGGTTGGAGTAGATGACCTTTAAAGGTCCCTCCCAACCCAAAACATCCTGTGATTCTACGAATGTAGTTATTCCAGGCAACATTTTCTGAAACCAGGCTTAAAGTACATCTACAGAAATCCCTTTACTAGCAGACCACGTCAAAAGCAAACATCTAATAAAAGCAAGAATACAAGGGGCTCTGCTCACGCTGCACAGTCTGTAACTTCTCCGTTTGGCTCAGGAACCCAAATGCTGTGAAGCAGTGGAGAGCCTCACGCAGTTCCAAAGTGCTAACAAGGGGTGGGAACTACGTTGCCCCACTCCAGCTTTACACCAGTAGTAGTGTTATTGCCCTTTCCAGTGGAAGCTCATTGTTGAAAAAGTGGCGCAAGAGAAGTGGCTGACTTAAGCCCAAAACGTGACTACGTACCTATAGTAACATATGTGTGTTACACATAAATGCGTTGTTGCTGACAGCAGTGTAACTATACACTGACACATGCAAGAAATGGCGGGGATGCGTACGTGAGAGATGGGGAATTACAGCATAAATTGCTTTTCTCATGCACCTTTTGGCCTTTTATTTTCACACTTGGACACCAAGCTATTACTGTCTGATTAACAGTTCTACCCTCCCAATAAATACGAAGCATATCAAGGATAACCAGATGGAATACTGAGCCACAAATGTTTTCTTGGCATTTGTTTGCCCTGTGCTATTTGGGAACAATAAAAGCATGTCATATTCATAAGGATAATACATATATATATATACACCACCACAGATCACACCATCAAGCATTCTCCTTCTATCTTATTGTGTTACACAAAATGCAGAGATAAACATTAATATGTATTAATAGTATGTAAATATAATTAATCATAATAGAACATTCCCGACATTACCACTGCCGTTGATAAAATATAATTAAAATTGTCTGGTTGAATTTTCAGCACAGTTAGAATTGGCATCTGTTCTTGCCATTTACACGTGTTTATCTAAAGATTGTTACCCTTCTAAAAAGCTCCTTGTTTCGTTATGTTCCTGGGAGAAAGTCAAGCAGAACTCCTAGTCCTTTACACAATATAATTGGTGAAAAGTTGTACAAAAAATTGAAAGCCACACCTACAATGACTGAAGCTAAAATGACGACAAACTGCAAAGAGGATAGGAATTTTAGGTGCCATTCTCACAAAAGATTATAAAGAAAATGAAACAGGTAACACCCATGTTCTTGAGCTTGCAATCCCATGTGATGGGAAAGCATTCAAATCCAAGTTCTGTGTTGTTCAGAGACTGCTGGACTTTATTAAACAAGAACACCACTGAAAAGCTCCACAAAATGATGAAGAATCATAAGAGGACTATTGTTTTGGGGAGCTGAAACTGCTTTAAAAAATAAAAAGAAAGGCAATATCTTGACACGATGACAAAAGTAAGAATGAGAGCAGCATGCAGAAAGTGACATAGAAACTATTTCCAATAAAAGAATGAGGTAGGATATGCTGGAAGTAGCAGGCGGTGGGCTTGGAGACAAAGGAAGGTGTTCTCTGTGCATTGCCAGCTCATCTTTGGAACTCCTTGCTGCAGGATGCTGAGAAAGCCGTAATTTTCTGCAGGCTCGAGAAGTGACATAGCAAAGAGGTAGGAGAAAAGTCTGCACCCTCTCCTACTCTTCCACTATAGATAACTTGCTAAAGTGGCATAAAATCCTATAACACAACACTTTAAACAAAAGACAGCAAAGGTGCTGCTGTGTTCTCACGTGTTTAGGTACATGGATACAGACAAGACCATATTGCAACTGCTGTTCATGTGACTGAACTCTTACTATTTCGTACATACAAAAGTAGCAATTACATCTATTTTCCTTTAACACAATTAATGCCATGTATTCAGACTCACTATTAGCCAATACTGTATTTCTGTCACAAAAGGGAGAGAGAGAAAGCAAGACTATCTCACCATACTCTTTATACCCTCCCCATGATTCGGCAGATTATCATGCTGGTGTGAAGCAGTTGATGAGACATAACCCATTACTGTAATTTTTAAATTACTTGCATTTTTAAAGGTCATGCAGCTGTTTTCAGTTATATAATCTGTAGAATGATGTAGTGGAGTAGGAATAAAGATAGAGCACACAATAATATAACTGCCAACAACATGCACGTCCCACACTTGTAGAAAATCTTCCTACTTTTATTCTGTCTTGATAAATGAAAATGGATGCAACGCTTCTTTAAAAGCAGATTGGGCCTCCATGTATCCTGGCTAGGTT
Organism: Eurystomus gularis; assembly: GCA_013400335.1. NCBI lineage: Eukaryota > Metazoa > Chordata > Aves > Coraciiformes > Coraciidae > Eurystomus > Eurystomus gularis. The sequence continues at coordinate 19,558 of VZZY01002933.1, forward strand.
CACTTGGAATGGAGGCAGTTGTACTTGGAGGTTTTATGAATATAAAGATTAATGAATTTGTACAATTTGGGCATGCAAAGCATTTTTATCAGGCATATTCTATTTAGAATAAGCAGTAAACCATATATAAGGGTTGTGTCAAAGTTTACTGAATAGGGCCCTTGATAGCTAATGTAACATTTCTCCAACAAATCAAAGGTATTGTTCTATGCTCACATGAATATACAGTAGCCATTACCTTAAATTTAAAACTCACTGTGAGCAGCAAACACACTGTGGGGATATGAAGGCCATATTGTATCAGTGGAGTCTGCAGAGATTTTCTTCATATGGCTTTGCCTGGCTGAAATATATGTTGCAGTTGAAAGCTAAAGGGATTACTTTTGAATAGTCATCACAAAGGTTGATTATATTCGTATATCATTTAGCTGGACCCTGCAGGCTATTATTCCATTAGCTCTGCTGGCCCTGCACTGTCAAAAAGTTGATCATATAATGTAAAAAGGTTACATGCTCTGTTAAGGTATGTGAAGTAACTTGAAACTGTAATCTTTTAAGAGCACTAGAGCTTTGTAGTTTAAGGTAGATTGCATTTAAAATGAATACCCACAAAATGGAATAAATACAATAAACCTACCTTTGTTTCCTATTTTTCCTACATCGAATAGGCCATATATAATCTGAGTAAGTTAATTGCACCAGGTAGGTATTGGCTATAGAGTATTTTTTCAACCTCAGATCCAAAGAACTCTACCTCAATATAGCTGCGTCTTTACGCGAAACACTTACTGAAATGGTTTCTGGTGAAAATGATTTGCTGATTATGTTTCCCTTGCACATACAAACACACGCACATTTTCTTTCAGTGCCTAATAAAATGGATCTTCAGACGGTTCCATTATGTGGATGCCTTAATATTATTTTATGCTAAAACATGGACAGCGCATTAGATTGAAAGCATCTTACTGTTCCACAAGGCAGAGTAATCATGGACTATCCCTAGATAGCAAATGCTCCCATTGGGGAAACAATGCCAACAACACGGGCTAATGAATCACAGTACTTATTAATCATGGGCATTTGTAAGAGCCACATATAACAGAGATGAACTCTAAAGATTAGAAAGGTTAGAAGGTGGGACCAAGAAAAGGACAGGAGATCATCCAATTGCATTTGAGAATAAGTTTATGGATGAGTATTTGCTTCGATACATCTGTGCCCACGCTTGCTTCAGTCTTTATACGCAGGCAGAAAAAGAGAAACAATTTAGTCAGCTTGGTTCACTTAGCCTTCAGATCCTTGCAGGACAATTTGGCAAAAATAAATAAATAAATGAACACATACAAGACCCTTAGGGCTTATGGCCTAGTTAGAAATGAGACAGTGCTTCTTTATTAGACAAAGTTGCTTAATTTAGATTGTAAAAGCAAGAGTTGGTTCTCTTTCAATATACCGTATATATTATTCAGGGCAATGAATGAGTCTTTATGAGTACAAATGGGAGCCTTTAATGAACTACAGCAAGCATTTGAGCAGGTAGGTTTCTCTGAATAAAGGCTTCACAGATGGGCAAGTTTATGAATGAGAAGCAGAATTTATTTTATATGCTTTTAAAGAGCCCACTCAGATTGTGGCAATGGCAGGAAAGTGGGTTTTTCTGGTGTGGATGAGAAAACCTAATGGGAATGTGGATTTTTCCCTGCCTAATAACTTCCATTGTTTACTTATTCATATTCAGCAGTCCTCAGACAAGTTAATCTTCCTCTCTCACATAGTTGGGGTGTGTGCCAGACATTTGTACAACAATGGAAATCTCTCTTGGTCTTATATTTTTCAGTTCTGTTCCTTGTGAAAATTATACACTAGTCTGTGACAATATAGTATAGCAGCATCTTTTGCACAAGCCATTTGTTGAATATCAACCTCAAATAACAGCTCAATCAGATCAGATCAGATCAAATTGTTGACTGTAGGTGGAAAAAAACAGATTTTCTCAAGGCCAAAATATGACATAGTATCTTTGTGTATCTGGAAGGTAGATCACAAAAATTCTACACAGATTTTTGTGACACAGAAAAATCAGCTTTGAAAAACAGTGATCAAGAAGATCACTTTGAACATGAAGAAATCTAAACAAAATAGCAGCCATTTTTTTAGTTTATAGTTTTACCTTTACTGTCAACAAATTTTACATCAATCCAAACTATTAAAGTTCCAATACAGCATCTCACCTCTGGCTCTACTCCAACCCAAGGCAGGGAGAAATTAAGGAAACAATGCTTCTGATTCCATATCTTGAAATGTTCTCAGTGGAAGGCAAAGTTTTCCAGCAACACAGAGCAGGCTGAGCATCTATCCAGCCAGTTAATCAAGGTCTCCACAGTGCAAAAGAGAATTCCAAGAAGGCCCAGAGAAGGGTTTCTTTTCCTTCACCCTCAAGCCAAATGCAGAACAAAGATCACAACTGGAACCAATACCTGCTCTCTCCTAAAGACAGGACAAGCTTCAGGGAAACTTCCCGAGAAAGCAAAGTTCTGAGCAAAGCAGGGCTGCTCGCTCTCGTAGTAGAAAGAAACTCATCCTTGGCTACCCTGAGGAATTGGTGAGGAGAGAACATACGAGTAGTATAAAAACACTCTGCTACCTCTATCTCTGCTGAGAGCCATGAGCCACCACTAAAGACTGAGCCCAAAACCTACTTAGAAGTCCTTATGAAAGGAAAATCTTATCTTGCTCACAGAACCGGTGTTTCATAGTCCTGGAGAACTTTTGTCAGGTAATTGTCAAAAAGGTATTCCTATAGGTTTTAACAGAAAAATGTGTATGTCTTAATGATATATGCACAGAAGTTTTTAATACACAACTCTAGAGTTGTGAATGAAATCTAACCCCGTTGAAAAGGGCAAAGAAGCAGTAACCGGACTAATGCTTCAGACAACATAACGATCATAACAGAAGCAGCACATTTGTTCCCAGTTTCTGTGCAGAATTATCATTGTAACATTCATTTTAAAGCAAAGCAAAGTATATCAAGTGCTCTGTAAATAGTTACAATGCAGTAGATGTGAAAACACAGATTTCAGGCGTAGCTATGATTCTAAGATCAATTCATGCCCAAATCAGTATAATGAAAAATTCTTGCTCTCTTCCCCCAAATCACTACAGGTCTTGTCCTGTAAAACTTTTAAATACTCCACTTGAGAGCCTACTTTCTGCACTTACTCTGTAACCTTCTTGCATGGCTACCCATAAAACCTCAAACCTTATCCTTTATGCATATAGACATACTGCATTACGTCTGTTAGGTACTTATTAAAGACCCCATTTAAAAATGCAAGATAGGATAGCAGGACAGTTCATAACTGCATTTTGTAAACACCATCTTCTACCCATTGAGCAAAATATGTCACTGAACAGAGAAGTACTTAAATCACTGGTAGTGTGTGATACTTATTTCTGAATATGCAGCTTGCTGTGTCTTCAAAGGATCTGGCTGTCAGAGTGCCTAGCACCCCTTTCTCTGAAATTCAGGTCCCTCAAAGGTGTCCCAAAGGAAGGGAAAGCTGGAGAGATCAGATTACTTAAACACTTCCTGCTTAATTGTATGCCATTAGCATACTGAGCTTCAAATACAGTATCAGACTGCTCTGATTAGAAGTATCTCTGGTTTTAGTTCTTTTGGCTTTTATCTCTGTATTTTGACACGAGTGCTCTATGCAATTTTGTTGAGGGTTTCTTGTTCTGCAGATCTCATTGTTCATGTTCTGGTTTGGCTTTGCTGTTTCCCGGCCTCTAAAGGCTTACCTACTCTTCTATAATTATATGTAAGAGTACTTCTTCATGGCTGAGACTTCTTTATTTCAGCATCTCCAGTGACTACTGTGCCTGGTAGCTCACAAACTGTTTATCATCTGAGGCCTCTATAAAGTAGGAGGGTTTTTTGCCCGGGAAACTGTCTTCCAAGAGCTTAGCCAAACATATCTTCTGGGTACAGAAACTGAAGCCAGTGAAGCAGAGAAAACCCAGCAATGCATCTGCTACAAAAAAAAAAAAAAAGCCAGGGAGATTTTTTTTTTCTCCTTCTCTGACTTTAGTTTTACATCTCCTAGTGCATCTTAGGCATAAGTGCATCCTCCCTGGCTACGGAGATGTAGGGGAAGCATCTGGAAAATTATGTTCTTTAAAAAGAAGATACAGAATCCCTTATGGAAGTATCAGTTTTCTTGTGACTGAGGTTTTCTGGGGAGAATACCCTTCTCTCTAGCAGCTGAAGTGCTTCTCAAAGACTGATGCAAACTGCTCCTACTCCTCTCTTAAAAAAAAAAAAACAAACCACCCCAAACCCAGCTGCTGGAAATTAAGGTCCAGGTTTATGCAGAGTCCTTGCATTCACATTTGGTGACATGATATAATGCTATGTAAGATACCTTCTCCCACTTTGCAGAAGCTTCTTTGTCTTAGCTGGTTTTACCCACAGAGTGAGATCAGACTCAGTTCTCTACACTAGCTGTTGGCAGCAATACATTTCTTGGTCAAAGCAACATTGAGAGTTGAGATTCTCCCTCTTAGTTTTTTGGATTTATGGCCATGTTCTTTCAGACAACATGGGACAACTTGAAAGGCCACGACTTGTCTTCCTCCTTCTTTACAGACAAATAAAGAACTACAGCTTTCAGGCCAGTCATCTGCTTCTTTTGATAAGAAACAGATTCACATGAAAAAAAGATTACACTGAAAAATGGAAATGGATTTTCTATATTATTAGCAGTCAGCATAAGACTTGTGAGTTACTTTAGAAAGTTATAGAACTAGAGAGATTTTTAAGAACATGCCAATAGAGGCTAGAATTTAAAACTAAATGCTCTGGCTAATCTGAGCCAAATCCTCAAGTGATGCAACCAATGCAGCCTCACCGAAGTCAGCATGGTTCTGTCAACTTTGCCAAATTGCTTCAAAACAGGTCTCTTTAGAAAATATTGGACTTTGGTAATTTAAAATTCACTTTCAATTATGCCATCCAAATCACAGTGTTTTGCTTAAGGAACAGCAGAACTTAGATACATCCACCAGGCAAACAAATGTCTTCATAAAGTAGAAGATGTTGCCCCACCTCTCCACTCCTCAGCTGAAGTGACAAGGCTGAGATGACAACCACTACTGGATACTCAGAGACTTAATGAGGCTGAAGGAAGGTATGGACTTCTAGGCCTGAGGGAAGGAGAACAGCTGATCTGGTTTCTTTTGGACAATGCAAGGGGAGAAAAGGAAACAAGGCTATTTCTGTGTTGCTGCTATAGGTTAGACTGTTAAGGGGAGGTTTGACTCTCACTCCTGTCCCTCACAAAGCAACAATGGAAGTGGAGGCAGCCACCATTTCAGTTACAGCTGCCGCCAGTTTGAAATGCCTTCCTAAGATGTGGTACATCATGCAAAGTCACCAGCTGAGAAATAAGGAAAGAATTTTTCCCCAGGGCACAAGTCTGAGAGGAATTCTGGCAGACTTTTTTTAAACTGTTCTCACAATCCAGGAAACCTGTTTTGAGATTAACATAGGTTTGAAAATATCACAAAGCGAATGTTGAAGTTAAGATGATTTCAGCTACCTGAATCTGCTACAGACCTGGGGACCCCTTGACTGTGCCAACATCCCTTCATGAGGGAAGAGTCTCTTTGGAAGAGTCTCTTTGGAAGCTGGATAAATTCCAAGCATTAGGTAGAAGATTTGATAATTTAACACCAGACTGTACTCAGATGAATGTTTGGTGGTTTGATAGGTGCCTACATCTAGCCCGTACCAGGGGCTAAACTATAGCGGTTACTCTGTCAACCAGTGACCCCTTGAAATGAAAATGGATTTAATGAAACAGCAAAAATGATACCAATGCCAGTATAATGTAAACAAAGTTATACTCAGCCCAGCAAATGTACCATGGCCACAATAAACACGAAGGCAGTCCTCAGGAGCAGGAAAAGGAGCAGGGTTAGGGAGAGTTCAAGCAGGAGAAACTCACTCCCCAGCCTCAGCAAACTTCCCCCTTTATATTGAGCATGACATTTATGGTCTGGGATACACCCGTGAACCAGCTCAGGTCAGCTGCCCTGGCTCACTGCAAACTGCAGACCATAGCAGGCCTGTGATTCTGTCCTAGAGAAACCAGGACAACAGGAAAGCAGGTCTTCCTAACAAAAACAATAAATGTGCCGCTTTCCCCTTGAAATCCATGCTGGAATATGTATTTTATGATCAAACTGTGTTCCAACCTCATCACAAAGCTTACAAGCTATAATAGAGAAAATTTCTTGCTATAGATTAGAATGAGACACCCCTATGTGGATGTTCAAGAGTCTTTAAGCAAAGCCTTGCTCCAGCAGAAGGGATTTTTCCCAGGCACAAATCTCGAAGACTGCCCTTCTTCCATTAGCAAAGCCCTAGTTTGATCCAGGTGTGCAAATCCATTTATTAGGCATAAAACCAGAAACCGTACTTTGGCTTCTTCTGGCTTCCGTTTAGCTTGTACCTATTATACTGTGAACCAGCTAAGAAGAATATTTCTAAGATGAAAGAATAAAAAAGCCAACATTTCGCAAAGGCTTTGTTTGAGCTGGGTGTTGGTTTGCTGTGAACTCAGCAGACCGTGCTAGAGCCGCACAAGGCCAGTGCGCTCAGTAACACGAAGAACCGTAGCCTTTAAATGCATCTTCAGTGATCACATAAACCCAGCGTGCAAAGGGAGCACGGTGGGTCACATGCAAGCCCGTCAGGCAGATGGCAGCGGGCTAACAGTCTTGGAAAGGTTTGCTTGCCTGACTGCAAAGCTCTCTGGTGAACTGCTTGCTGTGGCTTTATTTAATTCTTAATCTTTGCTTCTCTGTTTAATTCCTAGCTGCTTTAGAGACCTGTTGTAACGCAGCAGTTAAAAAAATATTCGCATGTACTGTCGGGCCTCCCCAAAGAGCACTAACTTGACACGTAGGCCATGACAGCTGGGCTTGGACTACTAAGAAATCTAATCCAGGGTTTCCATCATCTCAGTTGTTGCCTTTCTTTCATTACAGTTTGACTCAGCCCCTAATGGATTCAGCTTTATAAAATCAGAAAAAGAGGAAAAGAAAGCAATTTATTCATGTTTCACTAGAGCTCACAGAAGACACGAAATCGCTCTAAAAATGCAAATTATTTTGTGCCACACAAGTGAGACTGGGCAGCTAAAGCTCTTAGAGGAAGGCTCTTTCCCAGGGCTAATGTTTTTATACCCAGTGATTGAATAAATCGATCCTTTATTATCACATCTCTTTTGCTCTCCTTTTTCTTCAGAAGAATGTAAGTAAGGGTACCAAAGCACCCTTTTTAATTCTAAGAAAACTGATTATGCGTGGTAATTTTGTTTTTAATCCCAGACATATCAAAATAAACACCATAGACATGTGCAGCAGAAATCAATATCTCTAAGCATCAAGTTGGTAAAACCAAGGATTTAGTAAGAATCCAAGATGTAAAAGACTAATGTACAAACTAAGCCCTTATTTATGTAATGTGCCTTTATACAAGCTCAATATAAACCTGAAAGAAACTATTTCAGAAGAGCAGACATGGTTTACTCGCACTGCATCAAAAATGACCCCATAAGACCTCCCTTACTGACATAGTCTAGATATTTAATGTGAACATATGTTTTTAAAGGATTTCTTGTCTTATGTCCAGTCATTCTTGTTAATTCATGGGACAGCATACTGCAGATGTGCTCTTTTTTATGTTACATAAAGCAAAAATTACATTTAACAAGTGTAAGGTTGGTCATAAAAAATAAATAAAAATAGACTCTTAAAAGCTGGGAAATCACAAAGTGAAGCTATCAGTCATTCTTATTGAGAAGGGTGAGGACAATGCGAAATAAAACTTGCACATCTATGAACAGACATTCCTAAAATGCCAGCACTTGGCTGTTATTTCACATTTTCTATAGGTTGCTTTCATCAGCCTAATATTTCTTCCTTTAGGGTAAGCTGTAATGCACATTTTCACTAGATGCCCCTTCTAGTCACTGACTTCAATTTTAATAGTAATTAAGTATTTTGAACCTATCTGTAAGTCTGTTTACTTGAAAGGACAGAAATCAGTCAGTCTTTGTGTGTTCTGCTTCTAAGAACCTTAACTAGATATTTAAGAGTAGTATTCATTACTGTAATTGTTTAAATTGCAAATAAAATAACTTTCACACTGATTATTCTTCTAATACTAATCCAAATTGAAGTCCCAACCTGTGCATCTTATTAATATGTGCAATAACCATATATTAATTCTGTATGGTTTTACTCCTTCTGGAGTGCAGATGAGATAAGCAATACCTCTTCATAAAAGGAATATTCTCTTCTGTTTTTTACTGACACTAAAGATCTTTATCCTGCATACATCATTTGTAGCCAAGTACTATTCTCCCCCAAACCTCTTCTTAAGTTGGCATATTCAAAGACTTTCTGCAAGGAATTTCTAATTAGAATGGGCTCTTGGAGGTTTTGTACAGTATAAATTCAAGCCAAGACATGGAATCAAAATGGCTTGTGAGGCAGCGAGGTCAAATTTCCTTCTATCAACACAGAGAGGACAGACAGAAAAGTTGTTCCTTTGGACCACTCATCACCATTTGCCACTACCAAAAATTGCTGTCTCAACTCAACAAGATGGATGGAGTCCACAATAAGTCCACAGTGGGATTTTAACACAGTTCAAATCTTTCCCAGAAGTGGGCACTTCTGGAGTAACACAATCCCAGCACCAACTCTCTTGTTTGGAAAGTTCCACAAGGATTAAGTCTAAGTCTAGCTCTTTGTAACCCCTGGGTACAGCCATGAAGGGGAACAATGACATTAGACAGTACTAAATGCCAGCAACGTGCAAGTGCCTTGCACAGACCAAGAGACTTGAAGCACAACTGAATGTATCGTCTTGACGTGTCATGTTATTGATAATGTTACCTGATTCAGACCAGAATGACTACATCCACAGAGACACTTCTGCACATCAGCCAAATCACTCCTTTCTTACTATTTATTATTCTAGATGTCTAAGTGAAATACAGAAAGAGGAATCATTCTAGGGCGCTGTTAATTTTGAGACTAAGTAAATTCACCTATATTAAAAGTACAGACTTCTCAAATATACATTTTTTGATGTATTCACTTTCATATTATTGTTTGTAGTGGCAAAAAAGCTTCACAATTAATTATTATACGAAAAGGTAAGTTTAGTATGAAATTGGTTTTCCTGTTTTACAGGAAAAACATGCCACAGAGAGCAATATTTACAACTCAGTTCCCTGGGAGCTCTTAAGTAATGCTGTAACAAACCAGAGTATTTTATTATAACTTATTCTGAAGTTTAATTACACACACAGACACACACAAAGGAATTACAAGTAAATAAAGACTGCAGCTACTGGCACTTAAAAAGTAGTTGTAGTAAAGAAGCTTGAAATATGAAATGTGAGAGATTTATTTTGAAGAGTTCTGAATCTGTTTATGGACAATTTATTAAGTCAATGCTAGTTCATTATTTTGTATACAATATGTTTGTTAAGGAAATACCTATTCACCGAAAGTAAGGATAAACAAACAACTTAATGTGAGCTGCATCACTGCCAAATTAGTGGTTTGGGTCTGGACTAAATCCTGACTTTGTAAAACTTCACAAGTCTCTTCATTAACCACTGGGGGGAATGGTAATAATGGTTGTAATTTCAATAATTAGAAAAACCAGCAAGCTTAGGACACTAAAGTGAAAGATTAGAAGTCAAGCTGTTGAAAAAAGGACATGAATTTTTCATAATTTTTCATTAATTTTCTGATTTTTTCCAAACATTTAAACAAATAATGACATCTTATTTCAAGCATGCATCATATACTTGTGAGAAAATGTAATTTGGCAAAAATGTAATACACTAACTTTAAAGATAACTTTGAAAAGCTCACAACATACCAGAGAGCGCACACCACATCTGAAATTTTCAAGTTAGCAGGCCTAGAACCTTTCAGGATTCCTTTACAAACAGGTCAGGTGAAAAAGAGTAAAGGATCAGAAATGGAATTTTCCATTTCTTTCAAATCCTGGCCCCCACCACTTGGGTGACCAGGCAAAACTCTTAGAAGGTACGAATCTTTGCTTCTTTGAATGCTGACGCTTTCTGTTGTTTCACTACATTTATACATTCCAAACTGCTCCTCTCTCTCACTTTCTTGCACGTACCTAAACACTTCCAGGATAGTTTCACTGAACTATTCCCTCCATTTGTTTCCCCAAAGACCCCAAAATGTATGATCAATACTAATGCCATGGTATTTGCCTAAGTCAGCTAACAGCTTAGAACAATGTCCTCTGAGGAGTAAGCTGCTTCTTCCACTCCCAATTTGATGCGGATATTATATCTAAATTCAAATAATGACACTTTGCTATCATGCCAAACTTAATCTCTGATTATTTCACCAATGCCGTGAGAAAAGAACTACGAGTGAAGTCCCTGTGAGAAAAGAAATGCAGGGAAAAGATGGAAGAAAATCTCAAACACAGCAAAAACACGACAAGAAGAATGAAGGAAGAAAGAGTGGAAATGGTCATGAACAATACAGCAATTTTTTTGGTATGATGAATGAATAAGACAATACAGTGAAGAAAAAGTAAGTCTCTAAAAGTTTCGTTGCCACATGAGGTTGTATTTTGCCACCGATTACTGTGGAAGCTTCTCCTGAACTTCTCAATGTGAAAGAAGGAAGGTAAAGATGTCTCTAACATATAGAACTTAATTAAAAGCAGAATCAGGGCCTCTGTGGTTTGACATCCCTTGAGTAGCACAGGAGAATGTAGCTGTTTTGCAATCCCTCTGTATCCTGCTCATTTGGCACTGGCATAGAAACCTGCTCACTGCTACAACCCAAGAACATCAACTTGACACCCTCACTGTACTAACAAATTGCTGATGATTACCCATTTTTAAACTGAACTCTAATGTTAACTTTCATGATGATGAGGTATTAGAGACAATTTTCTAAAATAGAAAGCCTGAAAGATTTCAGGATATAGGCATCAAAATACAACTTAGGCCATTTCTTTATTTTATGAGGACTGCACAAAGATAACAGAGCACAGATTTCAGCTACCACATCTCCACAGACTGCATTGTTTTCCTATTTCTGTCTGTGTCCTTACAATAAAATAATGGGAAAAAGCATAACTGCATGCTGCTTCTTACATTTTTTTTTTCCCCACAAAAACACACACAAAGAGTTAAAAGGAATAAAAGATAACAGCAGAAAGGCAAAATACATTCTTGGGATGGCGGTCACTGAGGAAGATCTCAAGCAGAGGTCTACATCAGCATCTTTATTTTCTAGGTAAGAGTGAGAGGAACAGTCCCGAATAGAAACATCATTGGAGGAGGATTAGAATAAGATGAATGAATTAGGCAAGAAAGGTGGTATCCACTCAAGAGGTTTAAAGGACATGTACATAGGTAATTCTTAAATCAGCCTCAATACCAGAATATGAATTGCTAAACAAGACATTAATTAAATGCAAATACATTCCATGGGAGGAGAGACCAGTAAAAATCCGACTTCTATCCTAGGCAAATCAGCTACAACTCTGATGAAGAATATAATGTTAGGTAAGTGAATTAAAATGTTATAATGAGAAAAAGAAATCAAGATAGCTTTTGTAAAGGTTTCAGGAAATTATTGTTCTTTTGAGGAACGCATGATCTAGATGAATATTACCTGGTTGATTAGATTCCGAGAATGCTTCAGATGTCTCCTCTAGATTAATAACTAAAGATAGGAAATAAAGGTAAGAATAGAAGGACTTATTTTCGCTGTGAAGGCTGATCAGTAGTGAATTCAACAGCATCTAAGGCAGCATCTGTACAGTTAAACATTAGAAAAAAAAAAAGAACACAAAATGTTAGTGAACAGCAAAGTGACAGAATTTATTGCAGATACGAAGTCACTCAGGATAATAAAAATCAAAACTTTAAAGAACTTCAAAAAGATTTTGTGACTGGGCAACAGAGCATCAGATAAAATTCAGCATTGAAAAATGCAAATTAACGTGTGGAAAACAGTCTTTTATGCATGGGGAGATTGCAAGCTTCAGCTTGATAGGAAGATGACTGATAGATATAAAGAGATGTATGTATTTTCATGAGTGCCATGGAGAAAATGAGTGACAAATGATAACACATTATTTCTCATGGAGCAAAAGCTGGGGGACAACAAAAAAAACCACCTACAAAACAATGGGCTAAGGACAGATTCAAGGGAGCTACATTTCAGCTATGAAATTCAATGAGGTGTCTTGGCTGCCAAAGTTATGCAACACCTAGAAATACAGTGGACAAGTTCTTGGATAAGTACAGGAAAGCCTATTAAATATACTGGAATCTTTATTCAACAACTTCTTCAGAAAGTACCAAACTTGCAGGCTGCTGAAGATGTGCAGAGAATACCAGACAAAAGTATTGCTTCCAAATTTCCTGTTCGTATTTTTTTACCTATCTGTTAGCCACTACTAGACAGAAACCAGACTAGACAGACCTTTGGTCTGGCTTACAACAGCCATTTTTTCAGCAGATCGTGTTACTATTTGAAAGGCATGATCTCTCATCATGGAGATTGCAGAAGGGCTAACATAAAAAACCTATGCAGAAACTCTTTTAATTGTTCCTTGTATGAAATCAGACTTACCTCTGCTAAACACTATGCCAGGGATTTCATCACTCTCTAAATTTCATAGTTTAGAGTCCAAAGAAGGGCCACGAAGATGATCAGAGGGCTGGAGCACCTCCCCTATGATGACAGGCTAAGGGAGTTGGGGTTGTTCAGTTGGAGAAGAGAAGGCTCCAGGGAGACCTTATAGCAGCCTATAGTACGTAAAGGGAACCTACAGGAAAGACAGGAGGGATTCTTTATCAGGGAGTGTAAGGATAGGATGAGGGGTAATTGTTTCAGACTGAAAGAAAATAGGATTTAGATTAGATACTGGGAAGAAATTCTTTACTGTGAGGGTGGTGAAACACTGGAACAGGTTGCCCAGGGGAGTTGTGGATGCTCCACCCTGGAGGTGTTCAAGGCCAGGTTGGATGGGGCTTTGAGCAACCTGGTCTCGTGGGAGGTGTCCCTCCCCATGGCAGGGAGGCTGGAACTAGATTATCTTTAAGGTCCCTTCCAACCCAAATAATTCTACAATTCTATGATATTTTTGGCCATTAAAACTAATTCTATTAAACTCTATTCTATTAAAGCATTAATGCCTATTTGGCATCCATTCAAAAGCCACTAACAAATGATGGTTTGTGAGCACTGATCTTTCCAAGATATCGAATGACAATTTTTACTTGGAAAAATAACACTAATTCTACCTGTCGTGCTCACGTAAAGGCATGTAGGTTGTTTCTTTCCAACAGTAGAACATAACAACATTGTCATAAAAAGACTGGACATCAAACTGTTATCTCAACACTTTGCCCAAGAGCTAGTTCCCTTGCTCTACATACTGAAATTGGGCGCACACTACTAGTTACTAAAACTCCCAACAACAGAAGCACTGTTTCCTAGAGCGAGTGGAGGTTACAGGCTAGTCTTCAGCTTGCAGATCATCTGCAGCAGCCCTGTGGGAGGATAGATTTTATAAATAAAATATTTTTGAACAGCAGTAGTCACAGCATTATTACAAAGTCCAAAAAAAAGATATCAAAGGGCACTGTTGCATGTATTGAGCAACAAGTCTGCTTTTTTTTTTTCCCTGACCAGTTTTATACTTCTATACCATGCTCAGAAAAAAAGCATTTTTAAGGTAAAATACAATGCAGGACACATTTTTTAAAAAAACTAGTGACACTACTTTTGTGTATACATGAAATTAGTTTTACCTACTGAATTAGTTATGGTTGTTACCATTTTTACACGTTTTGCATTTGCCTGAAGATACATTCTGAAAGCATTGCTTATGTCCTAACTCTCTTTGTTAGTGGAAGAGTGAAAGGCTAGGGCAAAGGTTGAGAAAACCTTTAAAAACAAGGCAAAATTGGCAAACACACTGGCTCTTGTGCGTGTTCCCGCATTTCTGTCAGAGTGACCTAAAGCAGGACCATGGAGACTGGTGATGGGTAAAGAAGTCCACAGGAAAATTAATACATCTCTAGTCTCTACCAGCTTTTACCTGAGACTCTGTCAAAAGCTAGAAAGCTGACAATGCTTTAGTGCTTTCAATCATTATATATCTATTGTCCTCTTCTGTGAGCAACTTTGATCTTCTGAGGAAGCATTGGTCTGTGAGGCCGTGGGAAATAGTCCACAGAACAGTGTTTTTAATGAAAATACTGTTGTGAAGACTGCATAGCAGTTTTTAACGTGTCTTGATTCTTGTTTAGATAACCCAGGAATCACCTTGACTCCCCATTTATATGACGTAAGTTCAATTCCTAGGTGGTTATTGTGGATGCAGGGAGGACTTAGGTAGGTACAGCCTTCTTGTTTTCTCTGTTAAGCAAAACAACAAGAACTTCAGGATTTGGGTTATAATCTGGCAAGGAAAAAACCTCCTTCCTACAGTATTCTTTCTAGTATTGAACAGACCCAATTTCTAGAAATCTGTGTTTGAACGCAAGTACTAAATAATTATTGGATAATGTTTATAATACATTTATCATTTACATTGAAAAAAAAGTGACAGACCAGAAATCTGCAAAAAAGTATAAAAGCAAGTCCATCAAAATACATCACCCAGCACAAAACCTATGCTAGCAATGAGTCTGCCAGACACAGAGGCAGTAATACAATGCAACGTGCAATCTTCATTCTTTGTAAACAGAGCATTACACTGAGTTAATGAATGTGAAAAGCATGGATAATCCAAGAGCGTGCACTGGGATTAAATATTACTACCAGACCTGCACATCATTCAGTAAAATCCAGCAGGATTTTTAATCCTTTGAAGTACTGTTACTGCATCGCAGTCCAGACCTACAGAGATGCTATCACTGGGACAAATTCAAATATCTGTATTGATCTTACTGTTTCTTCCCACACAATGTCATTAGCTTCTATCAAAAGCTGTAAAATATAGTTGAGCCTTGATTTTGCATGACCATCAAGCATAAATCTTACGAGTGGCAGTAATTCATAACAAAATTTTACAGCAGTCTTTGAGATTTTTAGGGTAACACACCATACAAACAGAAATCATTGGAAGACAATAGATTTGCATGCAGATTTGGCTCATATTTTTCAAAGAATCTCTGGATCTCATGAAGCTATCAGCATGAGCAGTTAAAAAAATTCTAATTTTCTTCTGCTGTGCTAATGTAGAAGTGTTCATTTTGCTTCCTAATTGTTATTATCCACAACTGAGCATGACAGCTTCAGCCACAGAAGACTGGACATTAATCTCTTAAAACGATGTAATTTTTATTTTATTTATTTATAGGAAGTATCTACCACAAGCTCACAAAAAAGAATCGCCTGGTTTTTGTGATTGATGTGCGTGTTGACAAGGCTATCCTTGTGGCCTCGATGCATGTTTATAAAACACAGTCACTGCTACGTCCATCCTCCAGTAATCACAGTATCTTTAGAACAAACCTAATCAAGCAAGCTTCCAGTGCAGATTTTGTTTCCTGCATATAATTCTCTGTTGAAATAGGAACTGCGCAAAACATTCCTGGATTATATTATCTGAGCTGAGGGTCAAAGCTGCCTTGTATTCCTTTGGGTAGGATGTGGGAGTTGGAGAAGACTTTAGCTAAGCATCATCTCTAAACATTCTTTTTTTTTTTTTTTTAGACCACACTTCTGCCTGTTGTTCCCCTTTCACTTACTCTATCTTTGGTGTAGTATAGTATACATAATTTAAATAACCAGGGAATCTCTCTGGGCTCAAAACCACCTGCTGGCTTATATTAGCTAATTAATGGTGATTTATCCAAGTTACTAATTTGAGTGGAGCTGATTGCCTTTAGGAATTTCGAGAACGTTGTAAGAATTTTGATTATAATTATGCTTATTTGATGGGCAGTCTACTAAAAATACTTAAAAAAAATAATTTGCCTGCCAGCCGATTTTTAACAGTGCCAAATAAATGACTTTGTGTTGTTTCCTACTTGAGATCATGTATTCAGGTAGTTTGTTTACTCTGCTACTCAATTTCATCTCTGTCTGGCTCCCTATCATTTTCTCTTTTATATTAGGGTTTATTTGCCTAGCTTTGAAACAATGACTGCTTGAAAAATAGTACTGATCCTGAACCTGCAGAGCTTAATCATTTTCACAAAAACTAATATAGCAGATTCATTTTAGCCAAACTTCTCTGTCATGCTGACCTGATTCCCAGGGCCTGAAAGTGTGAATTTAATGGTGGTACAATGTCTGAGGTAAGAATATAATAGAAACCTCTCAGCAGTATATCTATTGGATCAGTGTAATTTCTTTTTTCTCTACTGGTCTCAATGTCTCTTAAGGCAATCTAGTCTGCAGACAGCAAAGGAGACTAGCCTTCCCTTTTACTGTGATCCCAACGCTACTTATACTAAACAAAGAACCAACTCCCTAGATAAGGTATACAGTAGACATCTGTTAAACACATAATCCTAGAGGAAAATTTACTCTATTTTAAAAATATTATTTTGCTGTGAATTTAAGAGAATACTACTGCAAGGTCTATCCTGAAGACCAGAAAATAAAGTTACTACAATTTGGCTGTATTACTATTGCTTTTTAACTTTGGGGCTGAGGAAGTTTTTCTCTTAATCATTTTTAGGTACTAAAAATGAGAATTACATACTACATTATCTGGAAAGTAATGAGAACCTGGTGGTAGATACATCGGCTTCCAGTACACATTTGTAGATGAAAATTTAACAGAACTAAAATAATTCAACAAACCGATGCAACTGTTTCCAGTGTAACTCATGCATGAGAAGTTCTGCCTTTGCTGCATCTACTATCACTACTTATGGTATGCAAATTCCTTCTACAGAAACTTGTATGATAAAGAAAACTTAGGATAAGACTTAGAGTAAATGTGCTCTCACAGATTCTTCTTTATTCAAAGTTTTCTGACAAAGCCCTGTCAACTACTGATGAGATGGGGGAAACTGTAGACAATTTTCCTCACTTTCAGTTAATTTGATATGAAATACGAAATTTCATTTCTTTTGTAGAAAGTGCCTTTAAAACGGGAGTACCACATTTAGGCATTTAATGCCACGTATCTTTGATCGAAATCCAAGAAGTACAAGACAATTTAAAAAAATGGTCCTGGAATAATACTTTTGATTGGAATCAGAATCAACTGTGACTGAACCATTTTGGACAGACACTTTTCTAACATACTCTTTCAAAATCTCCAAGAATACAAAGATTTCCTTCCCTCCCTAGGCTTCTTATAAATAAAGTGTATATTTCCATTGGGAGTTATGGGTAATCAACATCTCAAACTGCTTTAAATATTTAGGTATGGCTTTCGCTGCCTAATTATAAATAGCCAATATTAAAGGGATCTGACCTTAGGTTTCACTAAGCTCTTTTCTTGAATAATGAAAGATTAAGAGAAGAATTAATGAATAACTGTGCTTTTCAGTGATTATTTAAGAAGGAAGAAAAAACATATCAGAGGGGAAAAGTGAGTTTTCAACGTTTACAAAGCAGATCAGTGGCAAAGAAGGAGATAAAATGCTATCTCCTACTGCACAACCCTCAGTGCCTTATCCTCTCCAGACATTAATCTGTGTGCTTTTCTGATAGTCTGAGTCCTTCCCGTGGTGTCAAATGTTGCTTAGTACGAAAAAAATCAGACTCCATAATTTTTGTCCAACTTAGTCTGCTCTTTATTTTCCTCTCTGAATAGTGTTCAATGAACTAAACCAAAGAAATTCAGAGTAATTTCTTCACTGTTCATTCATTAGAAATTATCTTACTGTTAAGAAAAGGGGAGACAGGGGACAAGGTGTTACAGTTACTTCTGCAGTTGAACTTGCTCAGTTACATCACAGTAAGCTACAGAGCTTTTGTTGTTTTCTGCAGCAAAATAACTAATGCTACTGTTAGTTTTTTCACTACAAATAACACACCTTTTTTTCGGCAGAGAAGACAAAGCCAACTCTCCCTCCAGTTTCTCTATGATCTTTGATCTCTTAATTCGCCTTTCTCCTTCCCCTTGATGTTCTGGTCTCTCTGATCTCTGTTCATGACTACCATATATATGTCCGTATAATCTCCCACTCGTAATACCTTTAGGACAACCAGAACCTCATCCTTCATTTCTGGCAGACATGCATTTCTTTGGAAATAAAACTCAGCAATTTTGTGGTCCTATTTTAGACCAGTTCATCAGAGACATTCTGCTGGACTTTCTGATTATGACTTTTTCATTATGACAGCCCAAACTCAATGAGCTGGTCAGTGAATCATGCCTATGAACATTAGATTTACAAGATTTTCTAATAATGAAAAATAAGTAAAGGAAAATACAAGGGACTCTTTGTCATGTCATATTTAAAGTATTGTCTGATTCAGTTCATGAGTATGTGAGTTTTGCTCAATATGTTGATAACATAATGCTCAGTTTTAATTTTTGAGTAACTTTTTGATGTGTTTACTTACCCTGCGTCCAATTAAAAAAGCTGAATCTTTCAGTAACTAATTGATGAAAAGTATAAGTAGCCAAAACTGAAAAATACATGAGATATATGAAGTGTTTGCCATCACCAAATATTAAAGCAAGACATGAAAGTACAAGTCATACATAACAGCCTCAAAACCTGATGCATTCCACATTCTGAGAAGCAGTTTATTGCAGTACATACGGCACTGTGATCTCTAGAAAATGCATACTTACTGATAGTCCCTATTATTTTTATCCTCCTCTCAATTCCTCCCTTGCAAAACTGAATATACTGACTAATCAAATTAAATATTATTTAGCTGAAGAGCCACTGCTGAATGGAATGAAATTATCTTCATATCTCTAACTAACTCTGTCACAACTGGGAAAACCAAATAGGGCTCAAATTCCAATCTCTAAGCAAGGAATGAGCCAAACTGCCCATCTGTAGAATGTATTTTATTAGGCTATAATCACATTTAAAACATCTAGGACTGTTTGGCATTTTGAACAAACGGCATTCTTCAGAAATTAACTATGCAGCTTTGGAGTTATTAATCATTATTTTTAAAAAGACTTTCCAGTGAGAAAATACACTTTAACTCGTAGGTAGTGTCTTGTGCAACGTATTTATTAAAACCAGCACATCCCTGTAGCCCAGAGGGCTGACAGCTTCCTCCAAAGCTGTACTGCTGCTCTGAGCTAACCTCCAGGGGCTACTCCAGCGTGATGCAGCCTTCATTCCCTCCTACAGAGTCTGAGCATATCACACCTACAACAGCCTCAACCTCAGCTATCCTGGAAAATGCTGTTCCTAGGGTGACTACTGAACTTCACTTCTGCTAGAGAGGCAGTTTGGCTGAGCAGAGAAGAAAAAAAAAAAAAATAATCACTTATCATTTTAAAAAAATTTCAAACAATTTTATGAAAGAAAAAGAGCATGGATTCAGTGCAATGGAGGGCTTTTTTCCTCCTGCTCAGACACAGGTAACATTTGTTTCCATTATATCACTCATCCGTGACTTTTTATCTCACATGATGAAAATATAACAAAGAAATAAAACTGCCAAACTCTGAACCTTATGACTGAGACAGGGAATGCTTGCAGACAGCACTGAAGAACAAAAAAGCACTGAACAAATTCAGTTCAAAAAGACCGATCATATCCTGAGGTATAGCTAGGGCTTTTTTGTTGTTGTCTGTTAAAAGTGGCATAAAATCTTTAGAGATTTTTTTCTCCAAAGATGATATTTCTCTAGTTTACTAGAGACACTGTTTTACTTTGCATGAACACCCTCTTTGACATTAAGTTCAGCCTTCAGGCTAGCATCGCTTATCTCTGTTTCCAAAAATCCTCATATTTGATTGTCACATTTATTAAGTCAGACTCTGAGCTAACTTCCATCATCCTACAGCCCTTTTCTCTTTCTCTTCTTCCTCCAAAATGTAAGCAATTACATAGTTTAAATGCTTGTAAGGAACTGGTGAAATTATAGATACAGTTTAAACATAAAATATTGTACTCAATTCATTTTTCAAATAGTTGTCTGAAATTCAGGTGTATAAATATTTGTAATTTCCAGAGGTCAAAAGATATGGACAAATGCTCAAATGGTTAATATTTTATAACATACACACCCCTGCCCTGACTTTCTATTTGCTTAGTGTACTTTCAAAAGTAAAAATTTCTTGGGTTATAGATCCTTCAACATTGAGTAGAGGGAGAAAACACTACAGAGACAACAGGATTTCTGTCAAATTCATCTTACTTGTTAGTTACCTATGCCTAAAGTTGAATTAACATTGAAACACTTTTAGAATGAAAAATAAATGTTAATGAAAGCCATACTATATCAGAAGACTTTGCAGCAAGAAAAAACTATCTTCTGAGTGCATATAAAATGTTGAATGAGAAAATACATCTCTTGGTTGATTGTCAGCCAGTGGAAACAAGCATGTCAGTTAGAGCATGTGGTCATCTCTGGATGCTAATTACCAGAGGTTTTAGGACTCAAAAATGCATATACCAGAACATTTTACACTTTAAAAGTACTTTAACACAGTAATTATACCGTGCATTATTTGGAAAACATAGCAAGGCAAGATTGACTTGCCCTTGGAGAAGCAGGGCTGTTTCATAACATTCAGAACAAGAAAGTAGGAAATAACCTTCACCCCAAATTCTTACTTGCAAGCTACTCTTCAGCCTAACACTACTGCTTGTAAGCTGCTCCCAATGCCTTTTAAACAAGATGTGTGCCACTCTCCAGAATGTTTTGCACTGGAGCCCCTCCCTGGCATACCTCCCAACTGTACAGGGACGCCATATTCAGGTTTTTATAAATAACTGCTGCACAAGGGTTAGGAGCTTCAGTATTCCTCACAATACTGGGACTGAGCACAACGGTGTCCGAGAAAGAATTCAGTAATTGCACCTCTCTTTCCATACGGTGGAAGTTTTTCAGCATTTGCAGAAGAAAATATGTTCACCAACATACACGTACATACGAGCACCTAGAACTCCCATTTTGTTCACAATCAAACTATTCACGTGAGAAAACCCTGAGGAATATGCTGAGTTGCTGCTAGACACTCTAGCCTCCCACCCTTTCCAGTCAAAGCTGCTAACTTTGGCCCTTAGGTTCTATCATCAGCCCTTGGCAGAAAGGATGTTGAAGGCACTGTGTGCATCTGCTCCCTCAAGACAGGCTTGTTGGTTCTCGGGCCTGCAGCCCAGGGAATAGTAAAAGGGAAGCCTGCAAATTTAGGACACGTATGTTCTCTTCACTTGAATATTTGCATTTGAAAATATCTGTACCTGAGAACAAAACCCACACAAAACCAACAAAAAACTTTTACTGTGTAGTCAGTACATTCATAAAAGTGCCATTAAAAGCAACTGAAGTCATGTACATGGCTTAAGCCCCAAGAGATGATGCTCTAGATGGAAACACTGAGACAAAAGCAGAAAATGCAAAGGATTGCATTTACTACTTGCGGTCCTGGCAGCCCAGAGTTTGATAATGGGATTCAGCTGTGAACTTTGCTTCCAAGAGGCAAAAGTGGATTTCATTCTTAGTCTTCATAGCCTTCCCTCACTGATTCCAGGCTTTTCAAGAACAGGCAAGACTAAATACTGTTCCCCTAAGAATCTATGGGATGACGAAATTCAATATTTTGGTAGCCTTGAAATGGTTTCTGCGGAGGAGAAGAGCAGAGATAAGAAGAGAAGAAAGAAATGGAGAGCTTCCAGGCAGGAAAGGATGAGGGGATGAATTGGGGTAGGCAAGGAGTATCTCCTTCTTACTGTCCTTAAGTCAGGAAGCATTTTGGAAAGCTATTTTACAAAAAATATCAACATCTTAAAGCTGATTTTAAAGATGGGCAAACTGAGGCACAAACAAATGAAATTATTTACCCAACCTTTCTTAGCAGATGAGTATTTTCAAATAAAATGCAAGTTTCCCTATTCCCAGAAAATAATTTCTTTTTCTTTCTGCTAGGCCACAAGATCCCGTCACTGGCATTTCACAGCTTCATCTCCAGAATTACAGCATGTTGAGAATGCTGCTGTCTGTATTCTCTGACATGAATGAACAAATATATATGTGCCACCCTCATCATAATGTAAACTCAAAAAACCACTGAAACATGTCTACAATGGACATCACATAGTCCATACCTCAGACTCTTATAAAGCTTTTCCCAGTGGCTAATTGGAAGCATCCTTCCAGTAATTGCTTCAAACAGACTGTATCATATATATTATCCTTATTTTAACTTCTTTACCTGGAAGTCCCGTTGCCCTGTTAATTATTTTGGCATGACACGATTCGTTTTGGCAAATCCATTTTGGCTGTTGCACATTTCCTTGTTTTCTCATAGGTATCTATTAAACACCTGATTGTATGTTCTGGTATTTTTCCAAGACAGGATCTTAAGTTGATCTATGTGAAATTCCTTGGCAGTTCCTCCTCTTTCCCTTTCTAAAAACAAGAATCAGGTTTGTCTTTTTCCACTACTCTGGAACCTGACTTGACCTCAGTGAGTTTTCAAAAATGGCTAATGACCTCAAGATTGTTCCAGCCGTTTTTTTAAGTGTTGTAGGATGAAGTTTCTGAGGCCCATCTGATTTGAAGATCTAACTCCTCTAAGTACTCTCTAGCCTACTTTCTCCTGTTCTAGCCTTGGATCTTGCTTTTTTGTGGCAGATATAAACTCTGTTTGCCACATGATCCCAGCTGACCTTTTCAGTGAAGATTAAAGCAAAAAAAGCATTAAAGCACATTGGCCTCCCCTAGGTCATCTATTAAGAGTTTCTCTCCTCTGTTGTATAGCAGACTAATACTCCCCTTGATCTTCCTCTGGCTAATAACATACTAATAGTTTTTTATCCTTGATGTCCCTTGCTAACTGTATCTCTACCACAGTTACTCTTATTTGATACTTTATCAGAACATGAATCTTTTCTCCTCTGCTACATGTTCGACTTTTCTCCATCACACTTCATTTTGTATTATTAAAAATATCAAACACTGGTCTTGGTACATAAAAAGAGATGTTCTTTTAGTCTGCACCAACATATGCACTTCTGCCTGAAAAATGTCATGGTGTTACGAATTTTTCAGTATTAGCAGGAATAGAGGTGCTATATAAACAATGCTTTAACCATTTATTGATTGGTACTTTAACAACATCTGACTCTGCTAAAATCTAGATGACTGGAAACTCAGTGTTTTATTTAAACTCGATGTTGCACCATTGCCAATATGGGAGATGTAAGTTTAGAGATAAAAAAATGGTGCTGACAAACAAATTCACTGGAAAAAAGAAAATATAAAAATTAAACATATCTCAGCACTAGACTTTTGGCATGTTTCTCAGTACAGCTATTGGGAGGTGAGGATGACAGAAACAGTTCCCTCAGGGCCTGGCAACAGTGAGGGCACCATCTGGGGTCTGTGGTCTCAGAAAGTGCAAGGAGAAGGGGAGGGAAAACTCGGGAAGGGGGATGAGATGGAAATATTATAAAGGGAGACGACTGCCATGGCAAGTGAGAATAAGAGAGAGGAAAAGGACAAATATTTTGCTACCTTCAGGGCCTGAAAGAGCTCCTGGTATCTTTTGTCCTTCAAATGTGAAATTTATTACTTAAACCCCAGAAATTATTTTTTTTTAATTTCCAAAATACATCTGAGAGAAAACAATAAGAGGAATGAAGCAAAAAATAAAACCTTAGTGTTTTAAAGCTTGTTTAAATCTTTCAGCTGAACTATTCCTAGAATAAAGATCCATTCCGAACACTTACTACAGTGAAAATATTCATATGGGCAGGGATTACTCAAATGAGTAAGAATCACAAATGTATTTCCTAATGCACTTCCACCAGAAGAAATGGATCAATTTTTCTGCATGTTTCATGCATGCAGTATGAAATAACGAAGAGAAGGCTTCAAAAGTGATCTTATTTCTGTTTATCTCAAGGTGGGAAGAAAACAATTAATAATTTGCAAACCAACAAGAATTCAACCTTGGAATGCCGCTGGTCATCAATTGTTGCAAGAAAGGAAAAACAAAATGCAAAAGAAAACCGAGGAATATGTTTTAAAATCAAGAAAAGAACAGCTTCTATACGGAAGAAATGTTTGCTTTATACTCTGCACAGATGCTGTACAAGCAAAATTCTCAGTATATTAATATAAACTGTCTGAAAAAATTCGACCCGATTTCATAAGACCAGCAAAAACAAAACAAAGGGAAGCATGACGTTTATGGGCTTTTTCCTCTAGCACAACCATGCAAGCTGAGCTGTGAAACTGTGATGGAAATATTAGAGCTGTTGTGCCTGAAAAAACGCAGTGATCATTTCATTCTTCCTGTCTTTTAATGCTCCAGGGTTTTGGAGACGAATAGGAGCAATAAGTTCACTTTGCAGAATTAATGCTGTAATTCTTTATCATAAGAGCAGAGCATTACCTCAATCTGATTTTTCTACAAAATGGTTCAAAGTCTATTTTTAATGATGGCCCTAATTTGTTAACACCTTTTAAATTATTAATCCCCTTTATATTCAAGTAGTTATTGCATGTCATAACAATGTATCTATGCAGGGAAATTTAATAGTATTTTCTGCATGTCAAGAAAAGGCTTGTTCTGCAAAATGCTATTAAAACTGATAATGAGCTAAATATTTGCCATAGCAAACACTGAAATTACTATATCAATCAACTTTGGGTTCTCTTATTCAATAAACAAAATTTAACCTATTAACTTTGCCTAATTTTAGGCAGGAAAATGCTTGTTTTCAGGCATATCTTGCCCTTGACTTCATATCTTTATCATCTGATAACTACATTTTCCTGGCCAATTAAGCCATTGTTTTGAATCTGATGTAGTAATACAAGCCTTTCATTCTGCCTTGAATGCAACTATATTACTAGATCCTGAATGCGATTTCTCTGAGCCCATTTAGACTACATTTTAACGCACACATATATCACAGGAAAATGATAAGCTATGTTCCTGAAGACACCTTTCACATTAAAGAAAAAAAAATAAATAAACAAGGATCTGTAAGAAAGTCAAAGGCTAAAAGAAAACCTTATATTGCAAATCTCTGAACACTCCAGATTTCACTATCTCCACAGATTCGTTTCTGTGGCAGGATGTTTTAAGAAAAAGAGCTCCAAAAATATAAAAACTGCATGCAAGCATCACCACTGACAGGCACACGAAGGAAAGCATCCTCTTTCATGAGCATCTAAAGCATAAATCTGAATGCTGATTGAATACCTAACACCCGATTCAGTGAAAGAAGAGGCAGGCTCCATCTCTGTAGAGTACAGATCAGCTTTATAGGCTAAGATGAGAGCCTTGCCTCCACAGTGGCTGCTGGTGCGTGATGCTGCTGTTCCTGCCTAAGTGGCTCCCCTCGCCGCTCCCTTGCTTGTTGTCACTGCAAATTGTTGTGCGACCAAGAGGGATCAACGTGCTCCCTCTAGAGGCTAATCGCGACCCCTGGCAGCCCGGCCAGCCCCCCACTCACCTCACCCCCTGCCCCAGCTTGTGTTTGGCCCGAGACCACCTCTTGCAAACAAAACGGCCATAGATGGGCATGGAAGGGCTATTAAAAATACCCGTTTTGCGTTGGTGTCTCGATGTAAAATGCTAGAAAGGAGCGTTCTTCTGCAAGCGCACCCTGCTTAGTGTTGCTGTCCAGGATGGGATGGGTGCACAAAAAAAACCAAACCCAAAGAACAAGATTTTCTCACCCCTGCCATGTCATGCTCATGCTGGACTCCATCATGAAGCTCATAATTACTTCCCCTACATTTCTGTGAAGTTAAGTGGAGTCAAAAGGCAAGCCCCCCCACTATCGAGGAAAAGGGGTGTGTATACTGATTCAATAACCTGTGGTTCTTACCCAAAGACAGTTTCTTAATATAAAATATTTCCAATGAAATGATGCAAAGCCACTCCTGAATAGAAATTAATTGTGCTGTAAATGTCATTTAGGTAAGACAAGGCTACTTGTAAAGTCATGCTTGTGGACAATGAAATTATTTCTTCTTTTCTCATATTTCACATCCTGCTATACCTCACTGCTGCTAAACGAAGTGTGAAAGAATACCAACTTCATTTAATTAGGGGCAAGAACAGTATTGAGTTATTTCTTCTGTATACATTACTTGAAGAGAGGACCTGAAAGTACCAAAATTCCCCTCAGAACAATACTGCCACGTGTTAAATCTCTTACACTTTGCTCTCCAAGACAGTACTCTGTTCCTTAAGAAGCAATTTTCTGTGAAAGACCTTATTTTTCATAACTATTTTAAAAAACAGTGATTTTCAGAAGGATACCATGGATTTGTCATAAATACACGTAAATTGTTTCATAGTTTGCTCTGGCTATCAAGATACATCCAGTTTTCAGGTACCGGTTCGAAATCATTCATGTGTAAAGCTGCACTTGATGTAATCAAGGCTGAGTTTGTATCAGGAATTTGTGTGTAAAAACAGTTAAATGATAACAGCAATTATCCTCCCAGCGAGCATCATAAAGCCAGGAAATTCTGCATTACCTTAAGGCTAAATTTAAAAGGATCTCAAATTCACAGAAAGATTGCTGTTGAAGGTTCAGAAACATTCTCAGTTTCCTTGTAGTGACACGCAATACATAAAAAATTACCATTAGTGGCTGTAGTTTCGGTTAAAACTGATTTTAAAAACACACTTTGTAGTTTCAAGTATTTCTGCTTACAATAGCGCTAATATGACAGGAAAACAAGGAAGAAAGAGTGACTCTGCAACAGGGGAGTGTTGCTCACCTATGTCTCACACTGTGCCGATACAGAGAAATGCACCATCGGAGGTACACCATGCAGAGACAGGCATCCTCAGCCAGCTAAACCCAACCCTTCCAGGCAGCCACTGAGAGTG
Source organism: Eurystomus gularis (assembly GCA_013400335.1). Taxonomy (NCBI): domain Eukaryota; kingdom Metazoa; phylum Chordata; class Aves; order Coraciiformes; family Coraciidae; genus Eurystomus; species Eurystomus gularis. Next base: position 46,640 of record VZZY01002933.1, read on the forward strand.
AGCCTCGGTGGCTTCATCTGAGATTGTTCTAGGGCCAATTTTTTTAGGTGATTGTATTCGCTAAGAGTTATTTGTTTATCTTACTCTCAGCATATAAAAAGTTGGCTACATCTCAAACTAGGGAAATAAATTGCGTATAGATAGCAAAGCAAACATGAAAGAACCTGATGGGTGTCAGGCAGGTATGAAAACCAGAGAGATTATCACATAGGCAACTGCCAAACATATATATATATTTATGTATGTATATGAAATGCAGTCTGCAGGTACAGCCTGGAGAACTGCACCAAAATCAGCCAATGGAGACAGCTTTGGAATAAAGAAAGCGTTGTGAAGAGTTAGGATTAACCCAAAAAACCAAATTGGATTTACTGGGGAGAGGGGAATGAATAATCAATTTTTAAATCAAAACTGTCATTTAAAATATTAAATAAAAAAATAAAGTTTCAGCTAACTCTTGCAGTAACCAAACACTTATCAACCACTAACACCTCAGAACCATAATTAAAACAACACTGATGGAGGGAAACTTTTTTCATCTGTTTCCAGGAAGCTGTAGGGCACAATCCTTCAGTCTTCCAAGTAATGATTACTTCAGAAGCTCTTAAGCCCTCATTTTATCCATGGGGACTGAGATTCTCAGGCACATAGGAAATCTCAGTCTAGTCTAAATAAAATGCAACAGCCTCCTTAATATCTAGACCATAAAGTTCTGTGTCCACAGAAATGACAAGACTGGGGGAAAAAAAAAAAAAAATCTTTTCCCCTTAACTATATGTCAACATTTATGTTGGACATTAGTAGGTCCCACACACACCCCCTTAGGGACAAATACTTGAAAAAGTTTACAGCTAGAGAGGAACTGAAGACACAATGATTATGAGAACTTGAACAGAAAGCTCAAGTTTATGGAAATCAATAATGGACGACATATCTCATTTTGAGTCTGACAGTAGGCAACGTTTATACAAAACTTTCTTCTTTTTTTCCATTAGGAACACCCCTCTCTCAAACGTCCTCAAACACAGTGGCATCTCACAACATAAAAAACAGCCCAGTATGTGTCTCTGCAGTGCTGGGTGTACATGTAAATGGGGGAAGGAAATAACCTTTTTCTGCAGAGAGGCTCCATCTATAAACCTGGAGCATTCCCAGCAGAGTGAGATGACTAGAATAGGCAAATCAAACACACACAGAGTGAAAGAATGTATGGAAGACCAGCTAACTGCCTGGCCATAACTTCTTCCACAGGACACCCTTTCCGTTTGACTATGATGAAGCCCTTTTCCTGAAGCAGTGTCTTCTTGAGCAGAATGCTTGCTGGATGCAGTTTGAGTGGGTTTATTGATAATTTGATCTATTTGAAGATTGATGCTTTTTGTACTCTCTTCCCTTAGTTCTAACTGCTACAGAAGACAAATACAGCCTCAGACTTTTTTTTTCCATGAATGAGTCCTATGCTAACCATAGCCTTGCCACCTTCTAACTTAGGAAGAAGCTTCTCCATAGGAAGCTCCTACTAATGGAGGCAGCTGTGGTTAAATCTTAGTTACGATAGAAAGAGGAGTGACATTTAGAAAAGTATTTGACTTGAGAACCTGAAGCTAAGGAACTATTGCAGACCAGACTATTAGAAGAGGCTCTAAGATCAGAAAAAAAAGCGCCTTAATTAAGTTGCCAGGGACGGAAAAAAAAAAAAAAGAATCGATGAAAAGGGAATAAAAGCATTTGATAAGAGCTCAGAAGATGAGCCATTTGGCTTGTAAATATTTTGATCTCTCTTTACAAAAGACTGGTAAAACAGGACTCAGTACAGCTTTATGAGAATCGAGAGCTGTGAAGGCACACAGCAGTACTGTAATATTATTTATTTGAGGATATAGATTCAATTACTGAACTCCGAACCTGGAGAAAACTCAGAGTCTGTTTTTTGAAGTATCAAAACATATAGTCTAGAATGGATAAAGAGACTGTTCAGATCTCACATCTGGGTGTCTAGAAGAAACATCCTCAATCATAAATAAGGATCTAAAGCATTTCATTTGAATTCGGTTGCGTCTCTAGTAAGAGTTCAAGTATGAGTGGATTAACTCAGATGAATTCAGAAATCTAGCTGCTTTCCTGCTTTAGAAACTTCTGTAAGGAGAAGAGTCCTGAATTATGTAAGACACTTTGAATAAAAAGCTTCCCAGCACTTAGAGAGACCATTGAAGTATAAACAGCAACCCTTCCCTCAACACTGGTCTATTTCTTGCTGTGAAGCCCTTGTTCTTCCTTCCCTTTCGGAGTGGATACCAATCTGCTGTGCTCAGCTGAGTGATACAGACTAATCATACTGGACAACATAACTGGAAAATACATAAAACTGACACAGGATTCTTGCATCTTCCAACCTCCTTCCATCAGTCGTGCTCGTAAGAAGGAACTACATTCCATAACATCTAATTAATACTTAGACTAAGTAATTCTTACAACTATCCTTCCCAGAAATGACTATAAAATTTTCTTCTAAACCCAGTATGTCAGAAAAATCTTTTCTCCAAGGTTACTGCAAGGATGAAAGGAATGAATTTGAAGTCCTTACTGGACAGAAAAGATACAGTGTTTGAATTACAGGCAGCTTTAGACATAAAGGGAAAACTTTATGTTTTTTTCCTTTTCCTGTGTCATTTTACCCTTTAGAACAGATGCGGTGGAAGGTCCATTGCCAGGTATTTTTTGAAGAACAGGCCTTTCTCTTAGAAATGACATAAATACAGTTGCTCCTACATGGAGGCTGAAGAAGATGACTTCTTAAAGTCCCTTCCATTACTATTTTTCTATGATCCTCTGTTTATTGTCCTGGCTCATTAAATTCCACAGTTCTGGAAAAGACTAGAGATGATGCTGCCAAGGTGATTTGGGTATCTTCAAATTAACCCCAGAGGCTTTGGCACTGAGAAACAGAAAGACTGCCAACTGCTCTTCACATTCTCCCTAGCCTGCCTCTGATCCTTCTAACTGGCATCTAGTCAAAGTAAGACTGAACTTGTACACCTCTGTGTTTAAATCAATCAAAGTCCCATACTTTTCAGAAACAAATGTTAGAACCAGATTTTTTAAAAAGCAGATTGCACCTACACGAAATTGGAATGTAGTTTTGTTTGTCCTATCCAAGTATCGCTAAGTAAATAAAACCTAATCATATTCAACTTTTCTGTTCTGGGTACTTGCATCTTCATAAGCAGTGAAGATTGCAGCTTTCTCCATCAGAAGATAATACTTTCCTCTTTACAGCCTGTATTGAGGACAAATACTTCACCAAGATTGTTGTTAACATGTATCAACGAAACCCAGGGAACATACACAAAGAGTGTGGCCAAAAGGTGCTTTACAGTGTTGGCAAAGGAATTGAGTGAAAATGAACGACAACTTTACTAATAAGCTTAAAATATTATAACACAACTGGAAAGAGGCAACAAGGTAGCAGTTCGTTGTTATTTGGCTTACAATTTCAAAAGATGCAAAGCATTTGCTACCGTGTCAGCCGTACTGATAGAGTCACCATTAGTTGTTCTTACTCAGATTCAGATAAGCTGCTCAAGGGTGAGAGCCCCAGGTAGTAGGCTAAATTTTTTTTTACGCACAATGTCTAACTCAAGGGTTCAAGGCTCAGCTAGGTGAGTTAACAACACATTATACAATTATGTATGTAAGAAGTACTTTAGCAAACAGCATCTGAAGGAATGCCATACTGCAAATGCTGCAATATTATTATGACAACGAATAGCAGACACGATGGCGGCCCCTTTCTGCAAATATCAAATGCCACAGTACACAATTTATCTGCATTGAAAAGAGGGTTTCAAACTTGCACTGTAAGGAATTTAAGTTCCTGAACTGATACTCAATTTACTTTGGAATTGAAAGGAATGGAGAGATGTCATGTGTTGCATTGGAGCCTCCTTCCAGCACTTCTAAAGGACTTACAGTAATGTCTTCTCCAGTCTAACCAAGGACAGAGAGTGACTGTGTCCTGTTGTTTTGGTTCTGTGGTGACAAACTGGCACAAAGAAGGAATTATACTGCAGTCTGCACAGTATTACTTTATGCTGCATGGTATTACCAACTCCAGATGGCTCAGGGAACCAGGGATTTAATTGAAAAAATAATAAATGTTGCAAGAACCTAAATGCAGAACTTAAATATAAGATCCTAATGATCAAAATGTAAGATCCCAGATCTGCTGCACAATGTACTATTGTGGACCAAACTGTACATTTTAAGGTAATCCCTAAAAATCATAGTAGGATTTAAAACTGAATAAATAAATATTAAAAGCGCCCGAGTATATGTAGCCTACAAAACAGAAACCCCAAACAACCTCAAAAAACAAAACAAAACAGAAACCCCAAACAACCTCAAAAAAACAACAAACAAAACCAGCCATAAATGCTGGTTAGGGTTACCTCAAAACCTTCCAGAAAACACAAAAGCCTGTGAGATGTATTGATACAGAGTTGCATTGTTGCATGTACATAATGATGTGTGTATATATATTTTTTTTTTTTTAAATTTTTTTTTCCTGTAGGTATAACCAAGGATCAGAGTTCAAAATAACCTGGAAAATCTAAACATCCGGGTGCAGAGTCCCTAGACTCAAATTGAAAAAAACCAAAACCCCTGAGAATAAACTCTTACTGTCTCTTCAATCAAAGGTTAAAATGGACTCATTGCTGACTTTGTCCATTTGCCAATTGTTGACAGCTGTCAATACAGGGATTTGATTTCTTTATCCAACCGGCAGAAACACTACATTAGTATCTTCAGAGAAAGATCTTGACTGTGAGCTGCAGTTTCACTGCCCCAACTCAATTACTGCATTCTTGAACTGCAATGTATTCATTTGTGGGCAGTGGGGCAGCCAGTGGGAGGGTATTGATTGGAGTATAATGTCATGTGTAGCAGCGAGAGTAAGATGAAAAGTGTTTTCTGCTTAATGGCTTGGTATTAAGTAGGTGGGAATGGCTTCTAATTAGCCAACAATTGCTGTGTTTCTCAGTTTCCCTCCTTTCCCTCCTCCTGTCGGTCACCAGCTGCCAATCTCTCTCTCCTTCTCCCTTTTTGTGTGGAGTTCATTGCTCACTGCAGTGAAAGCCTTTGTTTAAAAAAAGAGGGCTCCCAGGGTCTCATCTGCCAGGGTACAGCTTGCTGCCTGCGATGAGTAGCAACTGTCAGTTTATTTTATCTCAACCTTTTCATCATTCTGCTGAAACTGGTCGAGTGAAACCACCTGAGAGACCTGAGGATTCAGTACCTACAAGTCATTAGCCAGGACTGCTCAGTCTCTCCCCACACAGCAAGTCAACTGAACACTGCTTAAAATATAGTCCACTTTAACCCTGTATTTTCCTATGGACACATTAGAATTCTTCCTGTATCTTCCAGATTTTTGTTTCATGATCAGTCCTTAAACATACTCCAACTCTGATGAGCAAGTAATATATTTTCCACTGCTTCTCAACAGAAATGCTCAAGCAACACTCTTTAGAAATACAGAATATAATACACTAAAATCTATTTATTGGAATACTTCCAGTCAGGACTTCCTTCTTATCTAGGTTACGTTTTCCAGCATGAATATCTGGCAATTCTTCCAATTATTTGAACCTCTGCTTACCTAGAAGTTTTTGATTATGCATCTCAGATAAAGGGACAAATTCTGCTCACAGTTGCACTTGCGCAAGCCCCCTCAGATCAATAAGATTTTATGGGCATAACAAAAAGCAGTATTAAGCCCACAATTTGTAGCATATTTTCTCTCTTTGCCATATAGTTTCTCTCTTTTTGTACGTAATTATGTACATATATGCTACATGCACATCCGCCTTCCAAACAGGTAATACAATTTCACTACAATCATTACAAACTTACTAAAGTATGTGAGCGAAAGAAATATTTTATTTTGAACTAAGAGCAAATTAAATTTATCTAAATCAAATTTCAAAGTCAGTATCCTGAGCAATCTTTTTTGGGGAATCACAGCTAACTTGTTGCAGTCATCACTAACAGTTTTAATGCAGCAACCAAAGTATTGCTTTCCCCTACGTAAGCAGTGAGACATTTTAAGATATGATGACAAGAATACGAACCCAGTTATCCTCCAATATACCAGTTGATCTCCCACTGCTTAAAATCGTCAATGTTTCATCTGAATTCTCTTCTTCTGGCAGCATAACTGTATGTACTTGTATGAGTATCAACAAAATAAAATATAATTTGCTTTAATGTTATTCTCAAAACTGAGCTAAAGGTACCAGTGAGGATAAACTCACTCTCAGGGAACTACACATCTCAAGATGCTGTTCAGCAGATTGAAAGGTTCCAGAGTCAAAGCACTGGGCTCCACAGCATCCTGAGGTGACATTTTCCACCAGAAGAACTAACGTGTTAGGTAAACAGAGGGCTGTAAGTGCTACACCCAGGAGAAGTCATCAAAGGATAGCCCAGAACTACCAGCACTGTGCAGCATGCATCCCTCTTCCCCTCCTGGTTCCTACCAACCATAACATTCTGATTTTCCTTGACACCAGATACCGGGGCATGATCTGGAGTTCCTATCCCTCACATTCCTTGGATGCACAACACAAGCTGAGCAAGACTACTATATGGCATACTCATCCTTCATTTTTCAGGTTCACTTTTATATCAGCGATGGGTTGAATGCACAGTACTATCACTTAGATGCCCAGCTGAGATGCACAGACACAGTCAGACAGCTCGATGTCTATGTTCACGTGATCTGTATATACACCTTCACAAAAAAGACACAGCTTGAGTATCGGCTTTCACAGACATCATTAGCATATGAATAAGCATAACGTTTAGATATGAGAAGTGCTGGGCACTTGCAGTTCCCATTTCAAAAACTGCTGCGGAAGATTAATTCCCCACAGGAGCTGACACCAGCTACATTGTGTTTGACTAGTGTCTGTAGCAGCTACATCTCAAAAATTAAAAAAAAAAAACATGCCAGAATTTTTGGGAAAAGGAGCTGTATTAGAACAGTGTAGCAACTAGGGAAAAAATACATCCAAAAATTTGATTTAGAACAATTTCAAATTGACCTCTTCTGATCTGTTGCTCTATCTGATACTTATTAATATCAGCATTATGGGATAGTAGCTACATGTTTAAAATGATGTACTTATGACATGCTATGGAAAATACTGTATAACGACTTGGCTCTGTGGCACAACTTTTAGAGCCCTTAAGTGGGGATATTCTGTATTACAGATAATATTGAATGCTTAAATCAGTGAGTAGAAACAAGCGGATGAGCCTGGGGGCATGGTCATCTACTTAAGCATGCATGTGGATCTTCAAGCTAATTAATCACCTAGTTGTATACTTAAACTTAGTCAATCCATTCACAGAGGTGATTAAGATCTCTTTAAAGGCTATTCTGATACTTCACGATTTTCTATTAACCAGCCTAGAAAGATACTCAAGATGAAGTGTGATTCTTTCCAGTGTATTCTCTGGTCACAACATAATAAAAACACAGAGCATGAAGAACAGGGCCAACAATGGTAGGTATGACAAAACAGAAACACCACACTTTAAAAAACCCTATTGATTCTACTACAAGCAGAAAAGATATACCTAATAAGGCAGAGATTGAGATGCTAGCTACTGGGTACAGATGTAAGTGACCTGCACTTCTTAAACATTGACCAGAAACATGCATCAAACTGGGGTTTGGAATGAAGGTGTAGGGCCAAAAAGGGAGAGAGAATAATTTGCAATATAAAAGTGAAGAACAGGAGAGAAATCAAGAGAGAAGCAGGGCACAGAACAAGGAAGGAGGAGAAACAAAACAAAAAGGACTATTTCAGAAACCATTCAAAAAAATCACACAATATTCCTGATGATTACAGGAAAGAATAAAAAGAGAAGTGGATTTTTCGCAGAAGAAGTAACACTTCATAAATACATTAATTGTGGAAGTATGACTCTTCACATTTTAAAACAGGGTGGCTCATTCTAAATGTAAATTATTTAAATCTTGACTATCTTCAGACCACAGAGTCTTAATAAAAATGGCAACCTGTTACTTTAACATGAGGAACATAAAAGGATATGTCTAGGCAGGGGAAGGCATCTCAGAAAAAAACCCCTCAAAGATGTAGAAAAGAAAGCCGGCTTGGGAGACCAAGGAGAAAGGTGGTGTTTGATACACTGACTGTGACTCCTGAGATGACCTAAGGGTTCTGTTACAGAAAATATGCACTGAATACAGTTTCTTTGTCTTGGCTTTGATTTTCTGTGTCCAAAGATTGTTGGGGAGCTTTTGGTAAGGAAGGGTTTGCAGCAGAGAACTGTTTTCATGTTGGCCTGAGGTCAATCTCTCTTGGTTGGCATGTTTGCAGACAGCACCAATAAAAGGTTCTTTATGAAGTCTAAATGACAACAACCTTCTCAATATTAAACAAAAACACAAAAGTCTGCTCTTTGGTTCTTTCTAAGGATCAGTTTTCCCAAATGAGAACAAGAGCTTAAAACCACCAGAGACATCTCTGCTCGTGTATGCTGCAAAGGAAAGGGGCCTATGATGGGCATATGTGGAGAAGCCCTAGGGCCACTCCAAAGTATGCCAACTGGTTATTCCTCCTTTGGCCCTGCAGCCATCAGGGGATTGCCAAAGCACAGCAGTTGCCAGCTGTTCTACTTTATGACTCTTCTCTTTGGAGCATAAGAAATAAGACTGCAGGCAAACCTAAAACTTCTAGGTGCCTCCAAATCAAGGATTCCTCCAGAAGTAACCTAATGTGCTCAGGCAAGAGCTCCAATATCTTTTGGATCATTCAAGTGTCCTATAGAATCAGAGCAGGACTGAGCTTCTGCCCTGAGAATTTTCACTTTTTAAGCTGGTGAGGAACTCTGCTTTCTGTAGGAGTACTGACAGTGCAGTGCACAAAGCTACACTAGTTCAGTGCATAAAGCTACACTAAAGGGTCTGACAATATTCTGTAGTTTGAACATTTCCAACATTTTTTTTCCACAAGAAAGGACAATTCACCTTATTTTTGGAACCATTTTCTGCTGATCTAGAAAGCCTGTCTGAGAAAACACAGCTGGATGCCAACAATGTTTAGCACAGGATGTGTCTAAAGCAAATGCATGTTGAAATTTAGAAGTTTCCATAGAAAGTATCAGATGGAAAAAAAAAAAAAATCTAGATGAGATCCAAATTCTCCTCTGGTTAAGATGTTTTTATATAGCTGTAGGTGACAAAAACACTCAAAATCACATTAGACAGGATGATAGTGAATTTTTTGAAATTATAGCACAACTTAGACATACAAGAACTGCCAACTCTTGGCAAAGGCTATGAAGAACCCTCTCCTAACACATTATTCCAAGGTTAAGCATTAAAATATTCTATGAACCCTCCTCTCAAATCTGATGTGGCCTAGATCAGACCCTGTCTAGCAACTCCCAATTACTTAAGGCAACATTTTAAAAGAAATCACAGGAAAAAAAAAACCCAGATAGTGCATTTGTACAAAGCACAAGAACACTGAATATCAGCACTCCCCTGTCATGTTTTTTCAGGCACACCTTGGCCATCAGCAGAAAACAGAACAAGCTACTGCACTCATGGCTAAAGCTGACATAGATGTTTAAACTGTGTTCTCAGGCTCTTCACTGAGAACGTGGTGTGTCTGGCCACTGAACAAAGTGTGCCAAAAGTCTTCCCTGTCACCCTCAGTTTTCTTTACACGGTTCTTTCTGTAGTTCAGGCAATAATCACTCTCACTTTCTAAAAATATCAGAGTATATCACTAAGCAGACTTAATCAAATACTGAAAAACCGAACCCCAATTAATAATAAAGAATGTAAGATATATGAACCACACAAGCCGATTTTCTGAAACACCTGTTCCACGTCATCAACTTCTATATGTAAGCACGCTGATCTTCCACATTTACTTAAGGCATTTTGCATTAGTATCAAATGCACAGCAGTACAAAAAAATGACTGAGATTTTTTAAAATTAAAAGTGAGACAAGCTCAATTTCAGCAACTGATGAATGTTCAGCTAGGTGATGTGAATAAGAAACCGTACCAGTTTAGAAAATTTTAAGAAAAAAAATGATGACAGAAACACCTCTAAACTTATTATTTTTCTAATAATTTTCCTAAATCTATATATTTTGGCATTGCTAACCACAGTATTTTTCTAGAAATGAGAAAATTATTCTGATAAACCTCACAAAAATGCACAGAAGCCATCCTGTGAATTTCAGTAGGGGACACTGAAGCATTTGAGCTACTTTTGAAACATACTTATTAAGAAGTAAGTGTTTGTGCCTTGGCACAGGGACAGCCTTGGAGCCTGTGCTTGGTCACACGCCTCCTCTCCATAATTTAAAATAATAGCTCTTATTTAATGGTGTGAACAAGTATATAATTCCTTTATTTCATGTTCAGATGTATTTTTTGAGAAAACACCAAAATCTGTCTCTAAAACCCTTTCGATTTCTCATTACTTTTGGTCATATTAACAATATATTCTGAAAAATTAAATAAACTCTCAGCTTGTATGATTCGTTATTGACATAAATCATAAGCGTAGAGAGCTTGAAGCAGAGCTCACTGCTGATCCTATCTCCAGCCTCTTGCACAGTGACCCAACTGCAGAGGAGAAAGGAGGTGCCCACAAGGTCACTGGGAGGCACGGGCATGCTCTCTGCCTCCCAAAAAGAGGGTCCTCCATCATTCCCATCCTCTTTATAGCAGTGATTGGGAACAAAATAATTGGTTGGCCTATTCAAATTCAGTCTAGCAACTTTGTTACTGACAGCATTTCCATTTGATGATCTTTACTCAATGGGTTTATTACAAATCTCACTAATATGCCATCAAGAAGAAACATGTTAAAAGAAAATATTAAGAGTGCATGCTAATTTCAGTCACCATACAAGCCTAGATATCTGCCTTCTGTACATGCAAACTGCAGAATGGACCTTATTAAGTAATAAATGAGCCAAACAATATAACAGACACACAAACAGTGACTTTGAGGGAGCACATGCATATGCATAACTCTGGTAGTCCTACATCACATCATGACATGCAAAAATCCATGACAGGGCTTTAGATATTAAATACGCAGTGGAAGGAATCTGCTAACACAAGCCTCTACCCTTCCGCTGACATCATACAGGAACTATTTTATGGATGTGTATCTGAGTAACATAGGAAGACTTGCTATTTTTGTAGTTTTGATCAGTGCACCATATCTTTTCTTTCTCTTAAATGTTCAAAGATCAAAAAATACGCTATCACCAACGAACATATACTGGGCAAATACAAAGCATAATTTATAATGCATATTTCTGATGAAGATTGCTTTTGATTTGCTAAAGTACAATCAAGCATTTTGGGTGCAGTGCCATGGCATAACAGTTTTATTTAGCGTGCATTTGAGGTGACTAACATAATTTATTAATGAAGAAAAGACAAGATTTGTAACGTTAGAAGTTTTTCTCATATTAGTGTACTTCAGAAAGAAGAGACAGTAAAAAGCAGTTTATTACATTACAAAGTAGAATGTTCTACTGTGGGACACTATTACCAAAGTGGCCCATAAATTACATGGCTGTGGGAAGTTACAGTGGATAAATGTTAATAGAATTTGTTTAGTGTAATCTTTGAGCTCATATCTCATTTCTGACTTCATTCTTTAGGGATAATCCTCTTATTAATGAATGACAAAGTCATAGAGAGGGTCAATCTAAAATGCACCTGGTAAGATTTCTATTCTTCAAAACATCATCAATTTTGTGCTTGCCACACCTTTTACAGAAAAGTGACTATAAAACATCTTAAAGAGCTTTTAAAAATGTGACTTGGTAGGATGACAATTTAACTTGTTAAACAACAAAAAAGGACACATTCACATTATGGAATGTACCATTCCATACATCTATGAAAGGGAGCTGGAGAAATAATATTGAGGGACTATGTGTTTGGGAGTAAGAACAAAAGCTCTCTGGATTGTACTTTCCGAGCTATAGTTTTAGCTGGTGCATTTAACATTTTAAATCACGTTGAAGGCTGCTCAGGTTTGGAATGCTAGAAATAGTCCTGAGCAACCTGGACTGAGAGTTGGCAGACTCACAGAAAACACAATTCCTGGTCAGCATTTCATGCAGTCAATATTAAAAATCTGATTCAAAATTTTCCTTCCTTCAGGACCTTTAGTTATTCTTCTCCCTTCTAGATGGTGGCAAGTTAGGACATTATTTATTGAAAGGTCTGTGAAATACTTCCTCATCAGACAGTGTTAGTCATGCTGTGGGCTCCTTTTTAGGCTCTAACATGGTGCCACAAGCCCTTCTGCCAACTGATTCTGCTTTTTTTATACGTTTGAATAAACATAAAAAAGATCAATAAAAACGTACTGGTTCTTGCAGTGGCATCTCACAATGGCATAAATAACTCCCTTGTAAACGAAGTCAGGTGACAGAGTCAAATGCAGCAGACAGAAACACATTTTCCATTGCATTTACAAACACAGTTTTCTGACAATTCCATCCCTATTGTCCATGACAACTTCGGTCAAAACATCCATTTTATTAATAAATGTTGAGGTAAATTGAGTAATTAATGGTTCTTCCTGCCTGGTTATTGAAATGATTGATTTAGAAAATAAGCCTTGGTTGAAAGACATAAGGTATATGGCAGTACTTGAATTTAAATGTCATTGTTCCTCCACTAGCCTAAGTATTTCTTTTGCCTAAGAATACAGAAACTACTCTTATTTTTTTTTGTCACAGAAAAATTATTCAGTCAGAACAGCGAGAAAGAAAAACTTATTACCTTCCTTCTTCCTCACATTAAATTCCCCTGCGGATTAAGAACTACCATTGTATCTTGTCTTTTAGCTGTTCTATCCTTAAAAAGACTGAGAAAAATCTAGTAGATTATCAATGTCGAGCTGTTTGAAAGAGCTAGAAATACTGTTCTATTATCACAGCAGGAATTTCCAAAGCAATGAGTTCATCATAGAATGCACAGACATTCTCCTGGAAGGTAGGATAAAGGCCATACCTGAAACTCAAAGCCAGTGAATCCTAGTATTGAATTGGTGCCAGGTCATGTTTTGCCAGACAAAGATATTAAAAATGTAATGCCAGTACTAACGAGAGATTTGGCACAGAAAACATGAAGAATGTTACAGATTGTGCTGACAGTGTGACACTATGTTTTCCTGGATGTAATCTGGGTATCATGAGAGTAAGCTTGGAGCACTAATGAGAAGAATGATATTGAACTGGAAGAGCTGCTAAATATGCAGTAGCCACAGGGTTCCTGGAGTTAACTGCAATAAAATGAAAACTGCAAGTAACAGAGGATAAACTAGGCAGAAATACAGAAGGAAGAGAATCTCAGCAGGCAGAACTTGTTTCTGGTTCCATGCTTGCCAGGATGTAAAGGGCTTTTCTAATCGTACTCTTTTTATCCCTGAAGTACTGTTAAAGAGGAGCAGGAAGCTCAAGCTTAAAGGGGCACATATCGTTTCAGGATATAAATGAGTTTCACAACTGGCTGGAGAAAGCAATGTGTAAGTTGAACAGAAAAGCTCTTTAGGTGCAAGAAGTAAAATACACATTGAAGATACAAGACCATCTTATCTCTTTGAGGCTGTTTTTTTTCTCTTGCCATTGTTGATTTTTGCTTGCCTCCTATTTACATCAGCTACAGCTAGTGATCCTCATATGAAATGCATATAAAATTGCTTGATATTGGATTCTTCTTTGACCATATCTGCTGGAATTCTTGGCATCTGCACTTACAGATCTAGAAACTTACTACCCCTGGCAGAAGACGTGAACCCATTTAACTCTGCCAGCCAACAAAAATCTGTGAGTGTGCTGGAATTCACTTACTGAGGCAAAAATAATAAATATATATAGTCATTGAAAAAGAAACACATTACCACTGAGAAAGAACTGACCCGTTACCATCACTGGAACTCTAAACAGAGGGCTGTCTAATTTGTTATCTCTTCAGCATGACCGTAAATGTCCTCATTCCACAACTCTCAGTTGCTCCCAGTGTTGCCTCTGGTATCCTGGCTCATGTTAAACCACTAACATCTTCAGTCACCAGGCTATTAACCACTTTTTTAATATATGAAATTCACAGTTGAAGTTATACTTGTTCCAATTCTATGAAAGGAAAGGATACACAAGAAAACAGCAGAGAAGCACTTTTTTGTCTTGAAGAGTATGATAACCGAGGGAATTTGGACTCTGAAGTTCCATATCATGGCTTTGCCCCAGCTGTCATTCATTTCCACTGTACTCCAGATTCACTCTCTCCACAGAAATGCAGAGAGGAAAGTTTCAAGATGGTGTAGACTTACCCCTTTTCCTTGCCCAGAAAAATACAGTTTAATACTATCTATACTTGGAGATAAGACATAATTCAGTTTGTCTTGTATTAACATATAGTACAGGGGAAAAAAAGTAAAGAAAACTTAACTCATGAAGAAAGAGGTCTACTCCCTCTCCTCGTTATCTGAGGAAAGAAAACACAGCAAAGAAATCATAGGGTTGCTTTTTTTCTTTCCCTCCAATATCAAGTATAAGAATGCCAAAAATAAGATAGCATGCTCTTCTGAATTCAGAACCATGTCCACTATGTCCATTACTTCTGACTTTTAGTAACAGGGAACTTATTTTGGAGGCTCTTGAAAAACTGACTGCAAATAAAGATTATGATTACTTTTTTCTTTAAAGATTAAAATAATGATATTTGACTAAACTAATACATCATTGTTTGCCCATAACTGATGTTTTTGAAAACAGAACTGAAAAAAAGTAAGTTACCATCCATATCAGTAATTACTATCTGTTTCTCCATGCTCTATTGTATTTAAACCTATTTAACTCAGCCTTTAAAATAAGCACACAAAGGAGTAAATCTAACCTCCATTCAGTACAAGGATTAAACCTAGGAAATAATTTAATAAAACTCTACAAGAAAAGTGACTTAACCATTGAGGACAATATAGCACTAATGTGTTTCATAACCAATGTCTTACCGACTGTAAGAGGGTCAGTGCACATGTCACTTCTGTTCTCCTTCCATGCCAGCAGGTACTTGAGGCTGACGGGATCTTCTGCTTTTATACGGCTGTTAAATGCCACCATCAGTTTATGAGCCTTTGCAATGCCACAATAAGTCTTTATTTCATCCACTAAGGGAAAATTGTTTAAAGTTTTTGCTGCCTCAGAAGCCTGACTGAAATATTCAAAAGATTCATTATAGTTCCCCTAGTAAAGAAGAGAAGAAAAGAATTGTACAAACTACTTGTAGTCACCTGTATTTTACCTTGACATTAGAGCCTGCTTCTCTGGCACCTCAGAGATGTTGCATCTGAGAGGCCAGCCTGCAGAATGACTCATGGCATGGTATTAAGCAAATCACTCTCCCTTGCTGTTTCCTAACCTCTAAAATCCAGATAAGATCACATATTTCTCAGGAACAGAATTGCTTTTTGGTTGTCTATGTAGTATTTTGAACATACAAATCAAAGTATATAAATGCTATGTACTAATACTGATTCTAGGCAGGCCATTTAGAAATTATTACTATTGTTTCATTAAGTTTAACATCTCTGTGGGAGGAAAGGTCCTAATTTACTATTGCCATACTACATTTTAAAAAAGAAATCTTAAAAATGGAAAAAAAAAAAGAGGATAATGAAATTAAAACCTACAGGTTTATGAGGGAAGAAGGCGTATGGCAAAATCCAGGGACATCCCTAACCACAAAAAGAGAAACAGTAGGAGAAATACAAGTTAAGCGTTGCTAAATAGAAAACTAGAATAGTTTATCTCTTTATCCTGCAGAATACAGAAATCCAACATTCATGAATCCAGGAAAAAGGACTATAAACTACAGCAGATAATACATTAAGCAGAATTTTAAAAAGTATAACAAGAACTAATTTTTGAGATACAGAAAGAAAATTCCTCAACTTCTTGGCCAAAGAGGAATAATGAGAAAACTAGGGAAAATCACGACACATTGAAGGATACTGCTGAAAAGCTGAAATATTTGTCAGTATATTTATTCAACTTTTGCATATTTCTTCTTTGCCGTGAAGCTACTTTGAGTCACCATCAGAAATGGAGTCAAAAGAATTTGCAAGAGCAAGTTTCTAGTTTAAAAAGTAGCATATCACTAGACTGAAACAAGAGCATAAATAAAAGATCTGAAGAAATCTAAAGACAAAGAGATTGAATTGCTGGTGAAATAAATTACATCTCTCATTAAAACTAGGTGGTATAATCCAGGCTTGAAAAGTTGTACTTTTTGTGCGGGTATTATACGTGGCAGTGTGCAATAACTTTATGTTCTAGTATGAGTGTTGTCTAATGTTTAATTATTATGAAAAAAGAACCAGATTCTGCCACAATTGTCGAAAAAGGGGATATTTTTGCAAGGCTTTGAGGAATTTCAAAGGGACCTAATAACACTACCAGAGTGGACAGCAAATGAAAGGTGCCTGAACTATTTGTAAGTTTTAGCGGGTTCTACTAACTCAGGCCCAGAAAGTTGGCCTTGAAATATGGGCAGCTGTGCAGTGGCTTCTCCTAAATGCAAAACAGCTCTAATATCTAGTAAGGTTAAAAAAAAAAAAAAAAAAAAAAATTAGTAGTGCCTCCTCCTCTTTGGGTTTCTTCCCAGGCTTNGAATGCAGTGGAGAAAGCTAGAGTAGATACAACCTATGTAAATAAACAGTACATTAATAGAACTTGGCAAAGTAAATATATGCCAAATAGCAAATATAAACCAGGAATAGACTGAAAATTGCTTCCCACTACAACAGAATAGGCATGAATTTGACATAACTGAAGAGGAAGAAATTTAAAAATAATTACAGATACTTCTCTTAATGGACCATTTATGGTGATAATCTTGGTCACAAGCCTACTAAGCAGAAAATTGGACAACCTTGTGAGAAAAAGTGTGCTGGGAGCAAGTCATTATGGAACTGTTCATCCTTTAACTTACTCTGAAGGAGTTAGTTCTGGCTATTGTCAGACCTAGACAAACTTCTCATGGCAGTTTCTATATGTTTATCATTAACACATTATAGCCTGATCCCTGGAAGACAACTTCAATTTCTCCCATTGATGTGGAATTCTGCTGCCCTGATGGCACAAAATTCCTGGCTTAAAACATTTTTCAGAACTGTTTTATCCTTTCACTCTCAGCTTTATTAATTAAGATGGAAATTCCCTTCTTCATAGAGACCAAGAGGAGAGAATCCAGTTGATACGTTGCACTCGCTACCACTTTTTGTGATCAAAATTTATGTAATTGTTATAATGTGCCTGTAATTAAAAAAGGATAAAAGAGTAACAAAAATTCAGGTAGTCTTTAGGCTTTAATACAGCAGGAGATCAGAACTAGACCTATGAGGACTCAGCAATGAATAAAGAGGGATAAGCAGTAGGATAATGGATAAAAAGCAGAAACACCTACCTACCATACTCATGAGAACGATAACAGGTTAAGTGATGCAATTAATGAGAGGAATGCAGCAAATAAGACGAAGAAACTTGAGAAAAGTAAAATGAGACATGAAGAGTGTGGTGTTGTGCTAACTTCGGAGTTTGCCTTTAAGTAAGAAAAAAACCTGCTTATCAAACTGGGAGAAATTAGGCCTAGTACTCGTGCATAACACAAACCCAGGCATTTTAGGAAACAAGAAACATATGGGTAAAACAATCACGACTAGAAAGCAGGAATTGAGCACACAGCACTGAAGAAAGGTGGAACAGTGAGATGACAGAACTGTAGATATAGCAAGAACATAGAGAGAGTAAAATGAATTTGGGAAGAACAGTAAAAGTTATATCCCCAGTTTACTAAAGGTCCCCAAGAATAGATCTGGATATAAATAGAGATATCTTTAATTTGATGAGAAGGACAGTACTGCTGCAAATTACCCTAATAATGACTTAACTTAGAGAATACTGGTGATGACAGCTGACACCAAGCAGGCAACGATCCAAGAGAGGAAATGTTAATTTAGACCCTGTTTTGGTAAACGTTGCTGACCTTGCAGAAAAAATGCTACAGAAAATAGAGAATTGTCAAACTTTTAAGATTTTTTTTTGGTATGTTTAAATTACATACTTTATGTAAGTTAATATGATTAAGTCACTACATTTCTTCCCTTCTACACCAGTACCCCAGTTCAAGGCAGCAAATTCTGAACCGAGGAAGAGAATTTAGACAATAATAAAAAAGAGGTTAATTCTTAAAATATCAGTTCTCATAGAATTGCTTATTAGCAATGGTGGCAGAAGTAGTGAAATATAAAAAGAGTTAAACAGAATTTAGTCAATTATTTTTCAAATTTGGAGTAGAATAATTAAGCACCGTGTCACATCACTCTACTTTCTTCTAAGTTTCAGATCCATTTTGAAGTTACTTCAGCAAGTTCTCAATGACTTCAACACCCAGTTTTCGATGGGAAATTCGGCATTTATGCTAGGAACATATGTAGTTAGAAAACTCTCAGGCTGATTTAGAGATTCCAGAGTATGAAAATTTTTACTACTTATGAAACAAAAAAGGGCCAGTAACTTTGGTAGTTGGGAGTTCTTTGTAAGAGGAATCCAGAAAAACATTTTAAAAAAGGCATTTGGGTGTAGCGTAAGTGAGAAGGGGCAAGTAGCGTGTTCAATACATTACACAGAAAACACATTCTCACAAAAAAAATAGGCAACAGAAGCTAGAAAGGGTGATTTTGAAAGTGTATTTCTATTTCTAGTTTGTTCATAGTGAAAGTGTTTCCCAATCTCCATGTTGTCCAGTCTGCAGAATGAATTCTTTTTATTTCTTACTATATCTAAATAATTTCATGTTGCATTTCAGCTCTAAAATAGGTGTTAAAGAGCTCAACACGAATCTTTCACTTCTGCAGTAATATTGTAACCCTTCTTAGTTCAAAACCCAAGTGCTGCTGCAGTGCAAGCGCTGCATCTCTAGGCGTGGTAAGGGACAGAGCAAGTGTGGAAACTGCTGCCCAGAGAGGCAGCCAGCAGAACTGCTGCCTTTGGAGGGTCCACCCAGAGGAACAATTCAGAGACTGGCACGTGGGTCAGAAAGAAGCACTTCAAAAGACCTTAGAAACCATGATGAAGAGAGTTTTTTTTGTTACCTCTAGCTTAATATTGTCCGTCACTGCTGACCTATTGATTTAAACAGGCGACATCAAAGCCATCAGGCTGGATGGAGGCATATAGAAGATAAAGCCCTTCCACTTCCAACATAGTCCTTTAACAAATGATTTGCTGCTAGCACCCATTTCATAAATTTGGCTGACAGATTGCAGAGAAGAAAACAAGCTAAGATTAAAAACTGCGTATTGGTATGCAATATAGTATAAATGCATTTTTTAAAACCATGAATTTCAATGTGTAGTACAACAAAATTTCATTTGTGTTAACTGATAACTCTTTATAGGCATATGTGGCCCCAGGGGTGATTTGGATGCAGATTGTTCACAATGCTGAAAGTTTGTTATTACCTGAATTGGAAGTTTTTATTCACCCATTCTAGAAAAAAAAACTTATGTGCTAGATATGGTGTGAAATTTTCACCTTTCCCAAAAAACTTAAGGCACATTTTCTTTAGTCACACAGTATCTTCCCCTGTGGCTAACTCCTGTAAGATATGATACCTGGATCAAATTCTTCTAGGTCATCTCATAAGAAAAAAGAATATTTTTACCATTAATTAAATCCAATTGTTTGACATAATTACTGCAACCAGTACTTACTCTTTCATTGTAAATATTCCCAAGTGATACACATGAGTCCACCAGGCTTTGGCTTAGATGAGCATTCTCAGCAGTCTTCATAAACTCTCCCAAGTACTTGATAGTTTCAGCTGCTTTTCCCTGACTGAACCAAAGGACAAGGACAAAAATAAATATTCACTCACACAGCTTCTCCAAACGCTGAAGATCTATCCCTCTGTTCTGAGCCAACTTTACTTCGTGATGACTCATCTGTGACTAGACTTTATTCCCAAGATGGTTGTCTAGGCACTACCTGTGCTCGGATCAGTAAGAACAGTCCACACAGAACCTCTGAGGGCAGAACTGGACCCTTTGAGTGCAAGGAAACAAAATTCTTCTTCAGAATATTGTGCCGTATTTTAAAGCCAAGAATGAAAATGCAGGTGGATGATTTTACAGGCGTTTTGGAGTTCCCATTGTGTTAATATTTTTTCTACTGAGCTGCTGATAACACTCTCAGTATGGCTGGACCTCATGTCCTGACAAAACAGGGGAAGGAGGAAGAAGGCTACTTTTTCAGTGAGACTCAGTGTGCTCCTGTCATTCAAAGCTGCCATTTCTTGCTCTAGAACTCCAGTGGTGCAGCAGCAGCTCCACAACGTGCTGTCTCTTACTTCTGGGGATGACAGCCTTTCCCTCAGTGTAATACTGCACTTTGGCTGGGTGGATCAAAGGTTGCTGGAGTCACACAGGCAAACGTATGAACTGTGGATTGCAGGTGTCACCCCCAAATCCCACTGAGATCCGAGCAACCCGAGGTCACAGCTGAATCTAAGTTGAAAATTGGCTAATGTGCTTTGACAATAACATTTGCAGATTTCCCTTTTTTTTTAATAAAGCTGGTCATATTAACAATATAAGATCTCTGCAGTATGATTACAAGACACAAGATCGACATCTGGGTTTGCTTGGGAGTAAGGCACTGCACTCTTTTTCCCTTTAAGGCTGAAGTATTACTGCAGCTGACCTCAATATTAGCCATGAACTTGAGCCACTAATGTAGGAGTGTAGCATGCTAAATGTCAAGCCACCAAGCAAGACAGAAAATCCAGTCTTAATTAAGAAACTCACAGAAATGGAAGTTCCTGTAAGTAAAAAAGAATTGTGATTTATTTTCTCACCATTTTAAAACGCCTTCAAGTTTTATTCCTGCAGCAAATGACTGACTGGGCTTTATTTACATTTCATTTTTTATTATAAACTATATTAGGGATATGTGCTTTCGAAATCTGGCAGAAGTCTGCAATTCTCTCTCTTACGCTACCAGAGTAATTATAACAGGGTAGAGCCTGCCAGGGAACAGGAAACACAGCAAAGCATGGCTGCAAATTTACAATATTGCAGTGATTGTCTCTGTGTGACTGAGATGAGTTAGATTGCCACAAAAGGATGCTAAAACACTGCCAACTAACATGCTTGAAATGTTTAAGTATATGCTGCTGCAAAGCTTAGTTGTCAATAAGCAGAGCTGGATTTACCCAAGTTTCCTACTTTGAGTATTTTAATATCACGAGAACATTAAATATATTTACTGTAGACATTTGTCAAAGTCAAAAGGCTTCTAAATTTTAGAATTAGAAACACTTTTTTTTTAAAACTTGGTTTTTTTCTTAGGGAGAGAAAATCAAATGTTTCCCCACAGAAACATAGCATATGATTTATATAAGTTAAAGGACAAGGTTAAAGTGTTAGACAAATATTAATTCCAGTTTTTCCAGTTTTCTATATGCAGTGCACAGGTGCAACTTGAAGAGCATATTATATGGTATAATCATTAAATCCATTCAACCAGACCTTTGAGAGTTAAAAACATATATTCTGAGGAAAAGGACTCCTCGGTCCAAGGAATGAGAATGAAACAGTGCAGAATATTTGTGTATCAAGGTGATTCCAGTTTCCAATTGGGAAAACAGGACTGTTAACACCCACATCCCCTGACAACTGTCCAATTATGTATATCACACTTGGCCTACTGTTTGCAGTAGAAGTAATCAATAAAGGATGTGGTTGAGTGAACATAGATTTTGGTTGAACCAATGCATGAAAACTTAATCATTTACTCAGAGTGGAGAAATCAAATAGAGCAGAGATGAAACAGCCACTAAGGGGTTTGTTGATTGTGCCACCAAGTTTGTGGGCTAGAGGCTGAAAGTAATAAAGCAAATGGAATCAGTGACAGGAGAAAATGTAAAAAGGTTTTCTTAATTTCATGAATTAATAGAAATGTTTTGATGTATTTTGGGCTATTTTTTTATATTTCACATAAAAACCCATGCTCCACATATAGAAAATTGCTAGAGCATATAACTTCTTTCAAGCAAACAGAAATCAAATTGGTACATATCAGAAAGATATTTCTCACCGTTAGAACTTCACTTAGGCCAACTAGCAATTGGTTGGTACAGTTTAACAGTTTTTCAAAGGAAGTACTTTTAAAAGCACTACAGCTTGAGATATTTAAAGTATGTTAGAAGGATTACTGAAACACTTATCCTGCACAAGACCTGATAACATGATAAACAGGTCTTTCCTGCTCAAAGGGCTAATATTTTATAGTTCCTTCAAAAAATCTACATGTTATTTTATACAGCCATATACTTTCTATCTACTTAGACATCACCTTCCTAAATGCATAAAATGTAATTTCCTGAAGATATAGTCATTTGTGATCCCACAGAACAGTTATGATGACTTCAGCAGAAGAGATTACCTATCTACAGCAACTCATTTTCCAGTTTCATGCTAAAATGCCCTATGAGATCTTTACCCCTATTAGACTTTTATGAAAATATGCACCTTTTATAGGATTGCTCATGTAATTGAATTGGATATATAAATCATGTGTCCACAAGAAGTCATTACCATGGTGGACACTGGCAAAATAAGTCAAGAACATGATGCTATTATGTCAGAATTTTCCCTGGAAAATGACATGCCTAAATGCACATGATAAGAGATTTTCAGTTTCCCGTGGTCTGTGGAAACATCTGTAGGAAAGACTTCACAACATTTCCAAAGCCACAGACCAGTTCTGACTGATTTGAGAGGGCTCAGCCACTTTCTCCAACCTGAAACAAGGCAAACAGTGCAAATTCTCACAGATGTTGTGGTTATAATACCTTATTTTAGTGAAACAGCCATCTTTCCTTTGAAAAGACATCCCTCAAATCCAAAATGATTTGCACAAGTCTAGCCTAGATCAGGTAAAAATACAAGTAAAGAAAAAGTGATGAAGATTAGTATGGAGACTCTGTCACCCATGGTAATTTGTCATGCATTTATCCAACATTTTCTGAAGAGGCTTGCCAGAAATTTGCTTGTTATACATCAGACAAGTAAATATCCAAAAGTTTGGTGTGAGAGCAAACAGCAACCTACACTTTTTTTTAATGTCTGTCTTTACACCGGCTTTCCAAATCATTTTTCTATGTCTTTTCCTCCTCTAAGGAAGAACAACTAGGGCTGGACCAGCATGATTTTGTTCATGAAAAATTCCGTTACTGAATTTTGAAAAGTAGGTTTGTCTGAAATATCCATCATCCTGGGTTATAGAAAGTGCTCCATTAGAAAGCATTACATGGCAAAAGGCAATTGATCTAGAAGGACTGCTTAAGACAAAGATCACAGAATCACAGTATAGTTAAGGTTGAAAGGGATCTCTGGAGATAATCTCCATCTACCTTGCTCAGAGCAGGGTCAACTAAAGGAGGCCTGTGTCCAGTGGACTTTTGAGTGGCTTTTGAAGGATGGAGACTCCACAACCTGTTCCAGCATTCACCCTCACAGCAATGTTTTTCTTCTTGTGTCTAAACAGAATCTCATGTATTTCAGTTTATGTCCATTGCCTC
>VZZY01002956.1:0-13704 GCA_013400335.1 Eurystomus gularis
GCCCAGGATGGGATTGGCCTTCTACACTGCAATTGCACATTGGCCTGTGTATACACGCACATATTTACACCATAAACCTTAGTAACCAATGCAGTAAGAATCCAAATTCTCCATCCCTGAGCTTTGAACAGAAAAGATGCAGCAGTGTGCCCAGGTGGCCGAGAAGGCCAACAGCATCCTGACTTGTATCAAAACAGTGGGGCCAGCAGAACTAGGGAAATCATTGTCCCCCAGTACCTGGCACTGATGAGGCTGCACCTCAAGTACTGTGTTCAGTGTTGGACCCCTCACTACAAGGAGGGTATTGAGGTGCTGGAGCCTGTGCAAAAAAGGGCAAGAAAGCTCATGAGGTTTCTGTAGCACAAGTCTTACGAGGAGAAGCTGAGGGAACTGAGATTGTTTAGCCTGGAGGAAAGAAGGATCAGGGGAGACCATATCATTTTCAACAACTGCCTGAAAGGAGGCTGTAGCGAGGTGGGGCTTAATCTTTTCTCCCAAGTAACAAATGATACAACAAGAGGAAATGGCCTCAAGTTGTGCCAGTAGAGGTTTAGGTTTGATATTAGGTAAAATTTCTTTGCTGAAAGTGTTGTCAAGCATTGGAAGAGATTACCCTGGGAAGGGGTGGATTCACCATCCCTGGAGGTATATAAAGGACATATAGATATGGCATGTAGGGACGTGGTTTAGTGGTGAACTGTCTGTGCTGGGTTAATGGTTGGATTCAATGATCTTAAAGGTCTCTTCCAACTAAAATAATTCTATGATTCTATGCTTCTAGCCACAAAAGACTAGAAAAATACTGCGCTTCAAATCCATGTGAGTAGAAAGAGACATGATTTCTCCGAACTTGTGTGAAGAGTCTTAATCACTTTTAGAGCTGTTTCATTTTTCAGATGCAAATTCTTTTATTTACAAAAAATGACTGCGGTAAGACCGGCTGAAGGAGATCAAGCCGCTTTATATTTGACTGCTACCTGACTAAGCAAGCCTTCTATAACATTCCACAACAGTGACGTTACAACAAATAAAGGTAAATATTTTAATGTAATTGACTGACATAATTGATCTAGAAATTCAGGAAAACCTTCTTGGCCTTACTATAACACAAAGTGAATTTTGTTTCCACTATGCTCCCTCCAGTGGCTGTGCACATATTAACCTGTTAAAGGGACTATCTCTCAAAATCATGTCCAGAAAGTTTCCTAATAAGGAACTTTTTTGTTATTGTTGTTGTTGTTATTAAGAACCGAAGCTAGGTGCTAACTCTCTAATTTCTTACACGTCATTGCCATCTGGGATCTCCCCTGTCTCTCCATCAAGACTGGGGTATGCATGCATTGATAGTTCCAGATGATTCACTAGCCTTTGCAATTCCAATTATATTAGCTTTGGCAGATTTATATTTGATGCATAATTCAGTACAGAGTGTATAAAATAGCAGGCATGACTACTCAGTTGAAGTTGCATAAATATTTCCAGTGAAATATCTCATTATCAGCTACCTATAACATGCACTTAACAGGCTGTCACACTAACTCTTGGTCTAGGTGTCATGTTCACAACCGGAGCAAAATGAATTTGTTCATCTTGTGTACGAATGTGTGCACATACTCAAGCTGCTCTGTCTCTGCACATTTATGAGGATTCTCACTGCAGAGACCATCCTCCCTGGTACGAATTTCCCCGCTATTTCAGAGATGGGAATATCAGCACATAATATACAGTATGTTAGAAAAAAACAGAGTGCGAAAAGCTGCAGGTTTCTTGAGGGGAGCACCCTCAAGGCACCTGTGTAAAAACCATCATTTAACCTGTGCCTCTGCAGCACATCACACACAGGCCATCATCCAGCTACACAAACTGTAGTCCTACTGTTGATACTGTGTGTTTGACGCAGTTTGTTGCTCTGGACATGATTTAGTGTAATTTTGAGCAGTGGTAGAATAGTTAAGGTGGTAGATCTTAGGAGAACACAGATTTTGTCCAAAGTAATTGTTTCCCTGCTATTATTTTAGAGTTGATGCTAGTGAATACTTTCAGGAACTGTCCTCATTGCTACAAAAAACTTGCTGCTTGTGTGCTCAAAACACACAGAAAGATCTCTTATAAATTGGAGATAGCAAGATTAAATGACTGAATATTTTTCAATTATTGTTTATAGCATATACATAGGAGTTTTTCACACTGCAATGCACACTAATGAATCAAATCCAGCTACGTTAAGGATACAAGGATTATACCACTGGAGATAATATGATATTTCAGCAAATACAAAACTAAAAAAGATGAGGAAGAAATATATACTTACAATAGACTTTCAGCACCATAATGAAACAAAAAGGGGGAAAAAAGAAAGGAAAAAAGGATGGTTTCTCGATTTTACAAAATTTCTGCCAATCCTGAAAGGACAGAAAAAGCAAACTGCTCTTGTATATAACTAGTAACTCACAGATGTAGCTGTGCAGAAATGCAATTTATACAATTGCTTTTTAAAGACACTCCTATCGGAATGAAGAAGATTGTTTGCATACAGCGGGACAGCACAGAGTACTTCATGCATTTTCACAGATCACAATTGCTCATCTAAATACCAAGTTTTAGTTGTCTTTTTCATTCTCTCCCCTATCATGTCCTGGCTAAGTGTCCTAGCATTTAAAGATTTTTTTTCCACATAATTCAGCATCTTTCCCAAATTTAAAGATTTCTTCGTTTTCCTCTTTATTTTACATAACAAATACATAAACAGTAGTTGCTTCTGCTCTAAGCTACAATTAAGTACTTCAGCAGCCAAAACTTCTTTGTTTTCTGTATGGCAGCACAGTTTCTTATCAAGTCTAGCTTAAGGAATATTTAGGACTTGACTTGTACAACTGCTCAATAGATCCACACAGTAACAATACATACATGCTCACCCAAAACAATCCTAATGAACTGAATTCTAGTAAGGGTCCACTGTTCCTTATTCTGCTTTGAAGCATGAGTGCATACACACATGCAGCTAATGCCTGCTTCCCATTTCTTCCCTGTGGCCAGAGCCGTTCTACTCTGCCAAGCGATTTTGCCCTTTACTGGGGCTATGTTACACGCACAGTGAGTAATATAAACCCATGTTCTTAAAAAGATACCGAGAGCCTGACAGGAGATGTTTTGTATTTTGGTAGCTTGAGTGGGGATGTGGGAAGAAGCAGAAAGATTTTCTAAGTAAGTGGCAGAAAAATGTTTCACTGCTTTCTAGAGAAAAAGTTATGTTTTATATGTGTTCTTTATTTTTTAATTTGCTAATTTTAGTTAATACTTTAAAACAGTTTAAAATCTCTTTAAGGGTCAAAATTGAATCTATATATTTTAATGGATCTTTTTCAATTGTTGTTTGTATACTGATCATCAATTTGTAAAATAACTTATTCTCTACTTTTTGTTCTGTATTTGTTTAGTATTTCAACAATTCAGAGGACATTTAAAGTTTGGAGAAAATGTAACAGGTTTTTGGTATCCTGGTGGTATAAATTAAAACCCATTTCTAAAACTGGTTTACTAGATACGATACACAGAAAAAAAATATTTTCTCTTCTTGATACCACATCTACTGCCTACTGACCACAATCAAAACCCTGCTCCCTTCTAATGGGGCAATATAGTTCTTGTACTGTGCAGGATTTTCTCCCAATAACTGATTTAGGTTTTTTTTAAAAGAAGAACACAAGAACCTGAACTAAAAGTGGAGAGACTTTTCAGGGCGTACTTTGCTAGAGGCAAGGAGAGGCAAGGCAAGGAAAGAGGAGGGGGCAAACTGAAAAGTTTCATAAGGACTTTTGAGTGAGAAATTACATACTTGAAAGACTTTTAAAAGAACATTGCTTTGACAATTCTTTTACTTAAACATTTTTATTCTGAGGCTTCTTCTTACAGTATGCAAGATACCTGCAACAATCATCACCCAAAAAAGGGACAAAACCTTGTCAAATAATCCTTTCCAACTAACTGGAACCAGCTTATTTAGGGGGAAAAACACAAAACCATAACAAAATACATCAAAACCCACTCATTCCCAGGGATCCAAGCTGTACCTTGCTCATACTGCCTGTTGCTGTGCTAGATATTTTTGCAGAGGACTGACCTCTGCAGCCACCTATCTGTGCTTTACTCTGCCCACTCGGCCTCTTGGGAGGTAGAAGATGCAGCCAATACAATGGCTGAGCAGTGCTCACATGCAAACTTTGCCTGCCACTCTGTAATTCAAACAGCTGTCATTCATCATGGCAGCAAAAAGTCCAACACATCCATGCTCTAATGAAGGATGAGAGATTGAGGACAGCAATTCCACTGTCAGCACAAGAATAGTCTTGCTGCTGTTAACTGCCTTCACTGGGAGAACAAACCACTCATTTGAAGTTTTGCTGCATGCTCATTCTTTTTTCTTTCTTCAACAATATCGCAATTATTGAAAAAGTAGTCAAAGAAAAAACCAAAGTGTATCCTGTACTATTCAGCAGTTGAAGACAACATCATGCAGGCAAGCATATCCTCATAAACCTCAAATTCTAGTTCCTAAAGCCTGAATTTACTCAGGTTTTGAATCCTGCACAACATGGGAATGACACCTATAGTAGGGCAGTAACTAAAAAAAATTGCTGTCTCTAACCACTATTAATTATATGCAGTCATTTTCAGACTTCCAACAAAACATATGCCGATGAATACAGAAGGATTTTACTCCTCCTCAACTTGCCAGTAATAAACACATTGCCTGAATTAATCATGTTCTTGTCAAGCAATAAAAAACCCAGTAGCTGTCAGTGAGCTAGGCCCCTGGAGTGCCAGCAACCACGTGCCACGTGAGCGTGCTCATGCACCAGAGCTATCTTTGGCATCTGGTGTATGAGATGACACATGGAGATCTGCATGGAAATTTTCATGTTTCAAGTCAATGTCCGTTCCACAAAACATTTTTTGCTTTCCTGGGCTAGACTACACCAGAAGCAGCGGGCATTAGGCACTATGAAGGAGAGGACAGGAGCAGCGTAGGTCACCCGGGTTTGCTGCACTGGAATAAACCACTAACTCAGCACAATGAGTCTCCATGTCATGCACCGGTCACACTGCAATTCAGGTTGAACCTCCTTAGTTTTGTGTCACTTTGACAGAGACAACCTGTGCCAGTTTTGACTGGGATAGAGTTACTTTTCCTCATAGGATCTAGTATTGGGCTATGTTTTGGATTTGTGCTGGAAACGGTGTTGATAACACAGGGATATTTTAGTTACTGCTGAGCAGTGCTTACACCAAGTCAAAGTCTTTTCTACCTCTCACACCATCCTAGCAGTGAGTAGGCTGGGGGTGCACAAGAAGATGGGAGGGGTCACAGCTGGGACAGCTGATCCTAACTGACCAAAGAGGTATTTCAGACCATATGATGTTGTGCTCAGCAATAAACTAGGGGGAAGAACAAGGAAGAGGGGGATGTCTGGAGTGATGGCATTTGTCTTCCCAAGTAACTATGATGTGTGATGAAGCCCTGCTTTCCTGGAGATGGCTAACACTTGCCTGCTTTGCTCGTTTGTGTGGCCTTCACTTTACCTATTAAACTGCCTTTATGTCAACCCACAAGTTTTCTCACTTTTACTCTTCCGATTCTCTACCTCATCTAACCAGGGAGCAGTGGCTCACTTTCTTGCCAGCTGGGGTTAAACCACGACACTACCTATATGTAAAGACTAAGTACCTGAATGAAAAAAAATGGTAAAAATAACATAACATTACAAAACTTAAGGTAGCATGTAGCATAACATAACATCACTACTTACACACTCCAATCTCTTCCTCTAGATCTACGTAATGATGTCACAAGACAGTATAAAGCCAAAATATTTTCACTTTTTTTAATGAACAACACTCTCAGAGTGGTACATGCAAAATGTTACTGAAGACAGGAGAGCTATAAAAATCATATAGTAATATTTCTCTTTACTAATGTTATTTGAACATACAGTTTTGTTAAGCATCTATAATCTAATCAAGATTAAAATACTGATGCTAGGTATGTCCTAGATTGGCTTCTGTAATTTAATTTTCTGTTCTTCTAATTACATGGTAAGGTAACTATAACTTTGGTGCCATGACATTTCTTTAAAATAAATCAAATTCTATTTAACATTTGTTTATGGTAATCACAATATATTTCACTTTCCAAAGAAGCCAAAATAATCATTGGCAAGGCTGGAACTATTTTATGCCCTTAGTCCAATAAAGTATATGAAGTCTGAAATCAAATGTCAAAGCTGAATTTTTCTCCACAGTATACATCTCCAAATGATAGTTTCTCAAAGGGATTATTAATGTTTAATCCTCTCTAGCAAAAGTACTCCCTAATTTAATGTTTAATATGCAAACTGACTTGTGATCCTGCTGATATTTCTGTAAGAAAGTACACTGAACATTTTTGGCAAATCTTCAGAAATGGTATCATTCAGCTACGAAACCATAGCTGCTCAATGTCTGTGTAGGACACAGCAGTGCAGCTTAATTGTAAGATGTTCCTGCAAAATCACTTAGTCCTACTGCTATTTAAATAAAACAGAACTCCTATAATTAAGAATATCGAAGGCTCAAGAGTATGTTCCATGAGGCTGTTGCTGTTCAGTTAAAATCTCGGGAAGTCATCTTGCAAACCCATCCTAGTAGGAATACTGTTGACTGCTGTAATGAAAATCAATTTCAATGTACTTGTACTGCTCTAGGGATTAATCCTTGTACCAGGTTGTGTCTGTAAAAAACAGAGGAGGCACCAGGAAAAGTGATTTATTTAAACAGAAACATGGAAGTTCACGCTGATTTGCTTTCTAGAAAATAAAATACCTTTTAAAAAAATTACATTTTGGGTAGCTATTAATGAAACATATCATCTGCATTATTTAAACTTTTATTTTAAATTGTTTGGAACAGTCAACTGCCTCACTATCCTTCCCCCAGACATTTCAGTCTCTTCTTCCTTTCACTATGTTAACAAATTGTGTTTGGAAAATACAGAGGAAGAGAGTAAGACCACTAGAGAGTTTTTAAGATAAAAAGCTCCAGAAGATGATACAGCAACAGGATAAGGATGTTACTTCACATCATCCATTGACGAAACTACCTTGCTAGGGGTTACAAAATTATTTGTGACAGCTGAAAAATGCTGCATATCAGTTTTCCTTCTTTTCCCTTGGTGGCATCCAAGATGACAGAAGGTAACAGAGGATGGCCTGATGCATAGATTTTGAGTCTTGTTCTGGAAGAACATGAGGCTCAGGGAATGTGTCTCTAGCCTATGACAGACACCATGAGCTTCTTTGCAACTTAGTCTCAACATGCGATATCAAACACACGTGACAGTAGGCCAAGGATAACGTCACCCTGTTCTGAACTATTCGAGAGAGGGCAGCCGCCCTAACAAATTTCAGTGAAGGCTCTTCTAAGTCACAGCAGCAGCTGTGACCTGGCCTGCACTTCTTAATATCCTCTTCTATATTCAAACCCACTTTCTTCTTGGAAAGATCAGTGGTGGTTTTTCAGAAAGTACTATGATTATCCATTTCCTGGAGACTCTAAAGATGCCAGAATGTTATTTAGATTATTAAGCCAGTGACTCTTTTTTTGGATATGCTAGGAACTAGCTAGGGAAACTAGCTTATGACATATGGTATGAAGATGTGAGCCCTACCCAGTATATATATATTCCCCTTCATCAAAGGTACCCTGTGGATGCAGTTATGCAATATAACTGCTATTGTCTAAATATGGCCTATGGAAACAGAAAGGCCAAATGCATGAATCTTTAGAGATGTATGACAATTAGAAAAATGCCACATACAAGTCTCAAAGACCACTTGCTGTACTTGTAAAAAGATGTTGTTATAAATCCCTTATTCATACGAATAACTATCAGGGTTCTGATGCTGTTTCAGAGTGTTTTCCAAGGTAAAAAAAAAAAAAGGCTTTTTTTTCCCACTTGTATCTCACTGCAAATGGTGATGGCACTGCAGAGCAAATGCAACGCAATCTATGCAGAATAGCAACAGCATTGCAGATAAGTCCTATATTGTTGCCTCATTCACAAGCAAAACATCGTTACCTGGTATAAATGGGAAGACTCAAACCTTCAGGGATATTAAAATATTTTTCTGAACAGCTGAGCTGCAGAGATGATCTCAGGACACAGCTGCCAGTCCTGATATACTAGCTGTGTTGCAGCTTTGGCTTACCTCAAAGCCATCTCCCATTGAGACAAATGATGCCAAGTGATGCCAGCAATACCATGGAGTATTGCCAAAAAACCTAGAATCCACAGGCCTAAAACAGTACCTGTCACACACCACTGGTCACTCACTACTACTTTCTGTAACAACCTTTCCCATTTCAATCTTATTTACCTCCAGTGCTTTACCTCTTTACAGCAGGAGATGTAACTCTGCTAGAAAGAATTTCTACTATCACTTTTCCTTAGAATGCCAATGCATATTCTGGCAATATAAAAATGCTCACATAAAAGAGCACAGTTTCTTCTACTTCCCATCCTCCATAACTATAAGGAAAGTTGTAACTAGATCGTTCCAGTAGAGTTAGAAATGCAAGACTGTCCCCAACTCAAGTGTCAGTTTGAAGTTTTTTGCAAAAATTGTGAATTCAGATAGAAGATTTTTGAAGGCTTTTACTGAATTTAAAGAAAAAATAATTAGTTTCACTGACCTTTGTGTGATCAGTTTTTGTACTAGCAGTAAGTACAGCACATTTGGTGACAGTTTGACCAAAGCCCAAGGTAGGCATTCTCAGGCTTGTACAGACTACAGGTATTTAAAATAGTATACAGAAGCCTCATCAGTGTTATAAAGGTGATGTGAAATAACCTATAATTACTATGAGCTTATGGCCAGTGTAGCCATGAGAAGGATTATTCATTAGTACTCCAATAAATGCAAACTGAGTGCTATGCTCATCAGCTGGCAGTTGATTACACCTAGTTAGACAATCCACTAAATTGTATTGCCACTGATGAATGAGCACACTGAGAAGCAGTTTAGCTTCTGTGATGCCATTTGCCATGGCATCATGGCTACACCTTCCTTCTTTTCCAGTACCTATCCCCAGTAGTTGCCTGTGACATGGGACCTGAATAAAGCACTTCTCTTTTCCAGAGCCTGAGGCTTCATTAAATTAATGTAAGACTCATTTCCCTTATGCTTCCCTTTAACAGAAAAAACTTGAATGATATGTTGCAGGTCCTGATGGGGAGAAAGAAGAATTTAGAGTTTTTCCTCTGTAAAATATTACAGTTCTTAGTGACTGATCAATCTGTAAATCACAAATATATACTAGTGATGATTTATCATTTATATTTGCCACCATACTGTAGTAGCAATTATAAGCCTGTTCTTCTGGATTAAAAAAAATATTATGCTTTTACTTAACCATATGATGTGTAATATAATTCTACTGAATCACTACGTATAATTAACACACATTCAAGCAAAATTCACAATGTGTACTGTGAATATTAGTCTGAATGTTTTTCAGTTTTACCATAAAAAATTAATTAATCACTTCTCATGAAGGAAAATAAATTCTATGTAGGCATGGTATCACAAAACAATCAATTGTGCTAAATTTGACCTAATTTTGCTAAAATTGGTGTGAATTTTACTTTATCTCACTCTATGTACAAGCAAAGTGAAGATAAGGAAAGGGGAAGGGAGAAGGGAAACAGTGAAGTCAATTGTATGTAAACAGATTTCTCTCTGAGTATCAGAAACAGAAAGAATAGACAGGAAACCTTCTGTCATAGGGTATTTAAGGGTGCTTTTTCCTGCTTGTGACAGAACAATTCAAGCCCATAATACAGTATTAAAACTTCAGTGCTGCTGATTGCAAAGCTGAATTAATAATTAGCAAATTGTTTCTCTCGTGGACTGTTCATCAGTATTTCTTGGCAAAAATCCTTTTTTTTCTTGGTAGCTTTCTGTCTAAAGGTTTTCTATAGTGCTGCACATTTCACCATACCAAATTATTTTATAGGCTTGCAAGTTACTGGTGAAATAGTTTCTTGATATTTAAACTTCATCTGTCTCATTTGCAGGTTTTAGAAATTACTCTAATGAAACTACTTTCTTTAGTAGTGATAATACGTATGTGATATCAATTCAGTTCAGACGTAACTTCTGTCTGCCTGAGATATCAGAGAGGCTTCAAGGAGTTTTGTTTCAGTTTGGTAACACTGCTGCTCATCCTATGGCTTAGACTCTTCCGCAATCTTCTTCTATAACCTAAACAGCAGTTAATTCAGCAGCAAGAAAACAGGTTGGGTCTAAGATGTGTAATGCCCAAATAATGAAACCATCCTACAGAAAAAAAAATTAAAATCAGCCCTCAGAAGTGTACAGTTAAAAACTCATTCATATGTTAAATCCATTCTAACTTACCTTTTCAGAACTAATAGAGAAATACAAAAAATAGTACGAAAACTGTGACAGAAGAAGCAACTTATGGTCCAAACTGCACGTGTAACTCTGCTGGGTTAGCCCACAGGTGAAAAGGTAAGCAAAGATAAATGACCCATGTTTTCTAAACAGAGCTAGGCAACTGCACTCTTCCAGATACATTTTCTGCTCATTACCTTCTTCCGAGTCACTGAACAGAGAACAGAGAACCATAAGGAAATAAATATCATAAGTTTGGACTGCATGCCTGAGCTCAGATAACATATTTTCTTTACAACTGCCTGCTGAAACAGAAACTCTGCCATTGTAGGGAGGCTGGTCTAGGTTCTTTACTGCTGCAAGTGAGCATGCAACTCCAGAAATATAGATCTATACAGACAAATTCATGAAGGACAGCAACCTTAGTAGTTATTATTCCATCAGACTGTGACTCTGTACTCTTGAGTCTAAAGAGACTGAGAAAATTGAAGCAAGAAAGAAACCTCATTTCATCACCTGAAGTAGATGAGAAAACTATGAAACCAAATACATTCTGACAGAATATTCCTTTACATTTCCTTTTAGCTCTCCTTTCACAAAAGGAAGCAAATATTACACTGCCAGCCATGCTATTACTCTTAGATTTCTCTACTCTGCCCACTTAGTTCATTAACTTATATTTCCAAATTCTCAAAATTGTCCTAAGCAATAAAGTTAATGATTAGATCAAGTTGCCTTTGATAACCCTATAGAAAATATTATGCAGCCTAAAAATCACTTCAGCCATTAAAGTCTTGGGATTTTTTAATCTGAGAACTATGTGGCATTTTCTGCAACCTAAATTATGTTTTTAAAACCTACAAGTCATGTGTGTTGTCCAAAAGTATAACTCAGAAAACAGTTAATTAAAAACGTGGTAGAAAATTGTGCTTCTCTTAAAGATAACACACTGAGAATGGTTCAATCTGGGTGATTCCTTTGTCATTGCCCTGGAGTATATCATATGCTCCTGAGAAGAATGGTAGATGTTGACTAATTTGACAATAAACACTATATTAAGTGAATGCCTTATTAGAAGCAGAAAGCATTACAAAAATTACAATGCAGTCTAGTTTGTGGATTGTTTTTCTGAAGAAGAGACAGTTAAACAGTCATCTGTTTTCAGGATCAACCACTTCCACAGGTTGATGTAAAATGGATAAGGTGCTGAAATACTGTTCTACTGTCCTGATAAATCTGGCACATACATTTCACATTTTCTGTATATGGCAGCCAAATTATTTACTAATATTTATGAGACTAAAATGTACATTTACTTATTGTATTCACTTATATGTCAGGTACTCATCTGTGCAAGATCTTCCTTTTGTAGCAGTTGCAACCTTTAACTTAGAAATCAACATAAAACTTAGAGCTGACAGTTCAAAAAGAATACGTTGCTCAGTTAAATCTCCTTTTAGGGCATATAGGGTGGTTTTATCTCAATTTCTTAAAATAAATAGGGAGAATAAACAACTTGCTGAATGTCATACAGAAAAGAAGAGCTAAATATAGAAGAATGGCTTTAACAGTTATGCACGTATACAGTTCTATACAGTTCTAAGTGTAAAAGGCAGGTAGAACACATGATGGAACTCTACATCTTTTACAATAGTCATGGTTTGTTCTCTAGCAAGATTTAATGATGCAGACAGATAATCACTACAGTAGCCACTATGGACACTCCTGCTGCTTTTAATTCATACCCCGTAATATAAAGTGACAAGGGACTGTACAAAATTAACAGTGAGAACACTTCAGCTGCAGATAATGAAACAACAGCATGGACCTGCCTGAAGAGTTTCATCAAGCGGCTCTAGAAGCTTAGCTGCTTGAGCACTGGCAAGAGGGAAAAGTGGGGAGTGGTAGTGCCCTGCAAAGAACAATTAACATTAGCAAACTGAGCTAAGAAGTCTTCACAGTGCTTGAGTTAGTAGTAGGAAAAATCTGTTGCAAAACCTGAGCCTCAAGTTTATATCTGTTACACACAGAATGGAAACAGTCTCATGACCTTGTAGCTGATTTTGAAAATAGAGGCTTATACTGCAGACAGTAGAAGAAGTTTCATGTATGAAAAATATCTGCTGTTAGTAAACCACTCATGGCTGAGTATGACTTGACCACACCTCAATATTAGAGACTAAATTGACATTACATTAATGACTCAACCCTATCATTAAACACAAGGGTGGAAGGAAAAATGCTAAATCTTCCTTGTAACATGCTTCAGTACTGTTGTTTTATTTAATGTAAATGTTATGCATTTAGCATCCTTATCAATTTGCAAAAATGTTACAGAAAATAATTTTTAGGAGAACTGAGGTGATTTTCTTAAGTGCGACATACATCATGGGGCAACATTCCATTAATAAATGTAGTCCATGCATGTGGAGCATGTTTGAATGCACACAGTAATACAGATCAACAAAATATATGTGACATTGACATTTTCCCCATTGTGATATGACAAAAGCAATGAGAGATTCTTCAGCCAAAAGTCAATCTTGACATTGTTTTCCTTTCTCAGTTCTGCAGATAACTGCTATAACAAGAGTAATTTAATCTAAGAGTGCTTTAGAAGCATTTCCAATAGCCTGCCTTGTAAAAACAGTCCTATAAGGAGACTGGAAGTCTTTGCTTTAATAACAGAAATCATTGATTATTTTAAAAGGTCAAAAATATACAAGCAAAGTATCTTAGGGACATGAAATGGTGCTTTTCATCCTTTACAAGTATTTGTGTTGACCTATAAAACTGAAGTAAAAATGTAACACCTTTTTCATAATATTCCAGCACCCTTTTGTTTAACATATATCCTTTTGCATAAGGTGGCAGTTTTCTCTCCTTCCAACTTTTGGAGTGATATTAAAACCATCAGATTAATAAGGTTTATTTTGTTAAATAGATTGTGGATGTAGACTATATGGTTGGTTTGAGAGAATGAAATAGAAAATAAGCGGGAACTTATAGACAGATAAGAAGAACAAAAGTTGGATTATCAAATCACTTCAATCAATTTTTAATTTATCAAAATCCATTTCTGTAATAAAAAAAAATAAAATCACCTTCTTCCTTGATGCTCATCATTAAACGTGTTTTGATAGAAAGTCCTAGCAAAGAGATTTTTAATATATTTAGCAGCAAAAGTGTATTTTGATATATTTTTAACATGTTTTACACTTTATAAGACTTTATGATCAGCAGTCACTATAAA
>VZZY01002957.1:0-24842 GCA_013400335.1 Eurystomus gularis
AATTCTGTGATTCTGTGAAACTTGGGTTTTATTTTAAGCTACAGAAGAGTGCCATGTAGCTAAGGAGAAGGGAAGAGAGAGGTAGTAAAGGAGGGATTTGCCACAATGTAAACCCTGTCTGTCCTTTAGAAGATGCATTCTTAGCTCTTTTGTTGCCATGGAAGCTAGTTTCCACACCAGAAATCAAAGTTTTAAAAGCTAGGCATCTAGGCCCAAGACGCTGTGTTATGTACACAAACTTCCATCTCCTGGTTTCCTTGGGCACTCTTGATGCCAAGTTTGAGCTTCCTTTCATACACTACTGTGCTAATTTATAAAACGTGCAAGAAATAAGATATTTTATGTACTTCAGTATTAGTTATTTATGTGCTTTCTATGATGGGATTTTTTTTTTTTTCTAAGTTCAGACTGTAGTCCTTCCATTCCCATATTCAATTTCTAGCCTCTATGCTTCAGATGGGGAAGGTGAACAACTTGCATTTTATATCATCTAATGTGTTTTTTGGCAGAAACAATCAGGGAAAAACAACACTGCATCCCAGTAAATGAAAACAGTGCATGATGGACTTGGCTGGGTTGTGGGGTTCTTAAAACTGCCTCGGGGCCCTTTCCAGTTCTTACAATACTGGCCAGTTATAGGAGAGGCAGATCTTCTGTGTGTCTGTATTTTCCCTTTCTGAGATATGCATATACATTGAGGAAAAGGTTAGCAATTAGCATGGTATGTGTTAGTGCAAACTATACGCACTCTTCTTATCTGAGGTGTAATATATAGGTTCAGCTTAAGTTTTTTGGCTTTCTTTGGCTTAACTTCTGTTGTGAGCCCTTGTCAATGCAAGAGATGTCATAGCAATAGAAATGGTTTATATTCAAAGCACCTGCTCTTGGGACTGCATGTAGCTATATGTTGTTTAGTAGTAGGAATGTATATTCCTTTAAATATGAAACACATATTGGGGTGGAGAGAATGGAGGACACTACTTAGTTTTTTGTGCTTGTTATAATATCATCCTGGAAAGGATGAGGAAATTACAGCTTCTGTGGCTGTAATAACAGTTCTCCTCCTTCCTTTCCTCCCCCTCTTGCTAAAGCACACAATATAACTCAATATTTGGAATTTACTTGGCCTTTCAGACTTTACGTTCAGCATAAAGCTTTCTATTAAGCTCTGGTCCTTTCTTGTTTTGATACTACTACCTGCTTGTGTGTCTCCATCTGAATAAAAGACCTGCAAAGCCTGAGATGGTGTACTTGGTAATAAAAATTGTTTGCATTCACTTCTTATGTTAGGCAGATGTTGCTATTTTCCAAGGCATGCAAACTCTAAATATATGCAGCAAACTCTAGAAAACAAATGTATGTTGCTTGTGCAGAGGGAGTGTGATATGGATACCTTAACTGTGTACTGCATCAATGGGAGGTATCTAGTGAGCTTGCTTGTGCTGAGGGCAGGCAGGGCTCTGCACTGACTGGAAGGACAATGCCAGTCAGGCCATACAAGTCTGACAATGGCAAAAATGCAACACATTTTGTGCTATATTGTTATGGTTTTTCTAAGCCCACCTGGAAGAAAAGGAGTGGGAGAATGCATTAGATTGTGAATTCACTTCTGAATTAAAAGATACTAAATTCCTTACTGCAGCACACTCCAGTACCTACCACTCTATTGACTAGCTTTACTAAAGTAGGTAGCAGAGAAATGCCTAACTTTACAGTTAGCACACTGTTAAGCACAAGGCAGACTCTATCTTCTCCACCTGTAGAGTGCAAGCTGTTCTGCACATGCTGTACCCTGGCAGTTGAATATCTTATTCCAGGAAAACTAGGTTCCCTTTGGGTTTGTTGAAATTTGCTTTAGAGTATGTGCTAGATATGGTCTCATCAGAATACATGAGTGACAGAGGATGACTATTCTCCACCTAAAGTATCAGAGTTTGTTATTTATACAACTTGAAACTAAAACTTCTTGCTTAAACTCTTAAAATTTTTATCTCAAGTGAGATCACTATTATGAAAAATAACAGTAGCTTTGATATCTGCTTTACTGTGGACCTCAAAACAATCTGATCTTGTACTAAATTTATTATGGGTGTAGTGTCTGCATAGGTATGCTGGCTCATAGCCTAGAACTGTTCCTGATACTGGCAGCTCAGGTTTGATGTCTTTTTTCTGTATTTAAGAAAAAAGAAAACTTTTACCTCAATGGCAGTACTGGTCAATGAAAGACATCTGCATTCTGTAAATTACTAGTCTGAACACATGGGGGAGAAATCAGAACATCTCTTTAGCTTCAAGAGCTGTTTGAGAAGAAGCATGCTTTTGAATGCTGAAATAAAGATGAAAATGTAAGATGTGTGATATGTAATGTCTGATGGGACGTTACAGTTGTGAGAGTGGAGCACAGATAATGCTCCAGTAGTGTGCTGATAACTGTACCACTCTGGCTTATTATGACCTTTTCTGAAACTCATGAAATACCTTATATCATGATGAAAAGCAGGCTCAATTTTTTTTTTAGCAGAAAGCAGGACAAATTGATAGTAAGTAATGCTTAATTGAATGAATGCACAAAAAACCCCTGTTATATTGGTAAACCACGGAATGTCAGAATGAGAAAATATGGTGCTTTTTTCTCTTAAAGGGGAGAAGGAAAGGAGATTCTTGACTGAGCGTTTGTAACGCGATGAACTAAGGAGGAGGGTAAGGACGGGAACTTCTGTAGTCATGCTTGATGAAGGTCTTGCCTAGCGTAGTGCTAGTGTTATGCACCCCAAAACACAGCCTCTGCCATTCCTAAGTACGTACATGTTCTGCTCTGGCACATCAGTGCTGCGCTGGCTAAAAAAAAAAATTACCATGGTTGCTCCTTGCAGTAATCTTTAAATGATCCAAAACTATTTGGCAAGGGGAATGAACCTTTTGTAGTCCTCTGATAGATAATGATGCAGAAAATACTGCTGTGAATATATACAAATTTGAAGAGCACTGTTTCAAAGTACGCTTATGCTAAAACATTTTACTGGCAGTTGTAGGACTTCTGTGTGGCAATTTGGCTAAGATGCATGAGGATGGTCATACTTAGCTATTGCTGTATGCCAAGTGAGACTTGCAGTGTGTGCTGT
This sequence comes from Eurystomus gularis, assembly GCA_013400335.1. Lineage (NCBI taxonomy): Eukaryota > Metazoa > Chordata > Aves > Coraciiformes > Coraciidae > Eurystomus > Eurystomus gularis. The sequence continues at coordinate 3,123 of VZZY01002957.1, forward strand.
AAAGCTGCTTCTTAGGCTAAACCCCTTCTATAGGACTCCATTTGTGGAGATAGGGGAAGGCAGAGAATGTATTCCTAGACTCTAGTGATCCAGCACATCCAGTTATGCACTGTAAACCAAATGTGTCGTGGTTAAACCATGAAAGTATGTCTGTGACTACAGTATTGATGCTCTATGAACAGAAATGGACATGTAGACAGCATTAAAGATGGGTACCTTCACTGAATACTACTACTTCTTCTTTTTTTTTTTTTTTCAAGGTTACATCAAAGAAGATCATTGAACAAGTGGATACACGAACTTGCTAAAGATGTCTGTTCCAAGCCAACACCATTCGAAGATTATTAACCCTCCTCCACCGGAATATATAAATAAGAAAAATACTGGTTGTCAAACAAACCAGCTTCTGTACTTACAGAGAGTGGTCATGAAAGCCATATGGAGACACAGCTTTGCCTGGCCATTTCTCGAGCCTGTAGATGCAGCAGCACTGAAACTTCCTGTAAGAACCATTTTGGAATTTAAGTACTAGTATGTAAAGTATCACTCGACCTGTGAATGTTAGTTTAAAAGTTTGGGTTTTTTTTTTCTGATGCAACAGACCATGGAAGACTACTTTTGCATACAAACTGCTTTCATTAATCTAATTCTGCAAGAAAACTGTTTTATCTCTGGTTCATACTAAATGCTGCATCTCCACTTGCTTTCTGATTTGAGGCTGTAGTAAATCAGTGTTTCTAAGGGATAATAAGGCCTCTTGGAGTTTCTGGATGTTAGCGTTCTGTCTTGCCTTCTTGCCACCTCCCTGCTGATTTAGCCGATTTCTTAACACTGCCTATGATGAGTATTTGCTTTTGCCCTTGAGGTTTGTTTTTTCTTTCAATACAAGGCGGTCAGCCTCTTCCAATGGCAAATACTTTACAATAGAAAAGCAGATCTGATTGACCTTAAATCTGGATCCAGTTTGTGTAGAAGTAATTACACTTGTAGTATTTCTTAATTTGAAATCACACTTTGGCATCTTGCTCTGAAGCTTCTAGAGGAATTAAATGTCCCTGCAAAAATAGAGAAGAAAAATAGGTATGCTATTCTCATCATACCACAATGGTAGAACATCCTTCTAGGAAATAGAAGATTGGATAATGTAAATTCTAGTTCTGTGTTGTCTTGTGAGTTTTATCTATGTTACAATCTAATTGCAACAAAAGGAGTGAATATAATGTCTTGTGACAAAATGTCTTAATTCAGATATCTTTAAACTCCGGTTTTGGATCACCCCAGCTTTTTTGGTCAAATGAAAACACTGGTTAGTCACACTGTAGTATGTCAAATGACCTGGAAGATACTGCTCTTGGTAGATAAGTAGAAAGGTGCTAAATAAAACTATGGTACCTGTCCTTTGACACTTTTTTTTTTTTTCCCTCCCCCAGCTTAAGCAGATGTATATAGCACTCTCAAATTTCCAAGGCCAATTCTACAAAATACAGGTTCTCTTTTAGAGGGAACAAAGGCCTTTATCTGCAGCTGTTTCTCCTGACAAACTTATTTGGTTAGTTTTTCTAAAAGCACAGTCAGAGTTACTATATTTCTGTGTCTTTTCTTATCCTTTTTCCTTCTTGGAAGGAACTGTCACTTAAGGTTAATATTAAGGGGCATTCAATCAGAGCTGTAGCAATGTTTGCAGCTGGCCTCAAGCCAGTTCTGCCTCTCTGGATTTCTAGGGCAGCCACTTGACTTCTAAAAGTATGTGTTAGATTAACTGCTGCGCAGTAACAAGCAAGCCTCTGGCTTCATTGGCAAGGACAATGAAGGTATTTGCTTCCTTTGCCTCTCTTCTGCAGGTGTTAGAAGATACAGAATGGATAATATTTTATTAGATGCATTATTTAAAGTTTTCTTGGTTTTCTTTTGGCCAGCTCAATGGTCTGCACTATGTTGTACTTAGATTTGTAAAATTTCACTAAAACAGATTGTTAGGACAACTTCAGAAGACCCTTGAAGTAGTAGTAACTTCACACAATTACAATATATACATGAACTTAGTGGGGATATTCCTGTCCTGTTGTCTTCAATGCAGCAGCAGGGAATTAGCCGCATGCTCTGAATCACAAGCTTTTAGCCGTGCTATTAAAACAACAGTTCACATTCCAGCTGCCTTTCAGTCATATTGCCACACCTTCACTAGACTAACCCTGAGAGGAGAGCCAATATAACCCAGGGGATCAAGTGTTTGATCAGGAACTGTGAAAACGTGATAGCTTTTTTCTGCCAGTGACTGTCTTTGTCTTTCTCGAAGTCTGTCTTTGGCTTCTTTTCCCCCTGTTCTGTAAACTGGAGTGCTACTTCAGGTAAATGGCTTTGAGACAACAAATGGAAGTACATATACTTTTCATAAGTACTACTACCAGTATAGCTCTGGATCCTATTGAGATGTATTCTCTGGGGCTTTGAACAGTGGACGTTACATGAAAGAGCAAGGAGAAAAGATGAGGCGAAGAGTTCCTGAATGCTTACTTCCATGGTATCAATAACTACAGGGGAAAGTTTTTCTTAAAATATTCCTTCCAACATAATGCAGTTCCTCTCCCTTGTAATTTGACTTCCATAACTAAATGTGTAAGAATCTTCATGTCTTAATATTAAAGGTATCTTTTGTGTGACTCTTAAAACCACAGGATTACTACAGCATTATAAAGAAGCCTATGGACTTGAGCACCATTAAAAAGCGTCTGGAACATAATTACTACAAAAAAGCTGCAGAATGTATTGAAGACTTTAAAACTATGTTCTCGAACTGCTACATGTATAACAAGGTATGCAAAACACAACCTCTTACCTCTTCACCAATTCTAGTGAACAATACAAACAAGACTAAAATAAGCAAATGGTTATTAGAGCTTACATGAAGTCAGTCAATGTCTTAATGATTTGTTTGGAAACTCTTTTCCCTCAAAGGTGGGGGGAGGGCTTTGTTGCTAGGAATCACTGAAGGCACATAAGCCAAGTCTGGCCTGCTGTTACAACAACTAAGTACAGAGTCTTTTCTGTGCAAAGAGTCATCCTGCAAAATCTCTGGGTTTTAGTTGCAGAGCTTGTGAACAGCAAGCACCACGTAACTGCTATACAAGTTTAAGGCTACCAACTCTGAGCCATGCTCCACTCCACCAAAAAGTTTAACCTAATCTGAAGTGTGAGCATATCCCTGCACTTGTAGGCTTGTTGGCTGTGTCTTAATATCTTTAAGCTTCAGCAGCTTTCTTCAGAACATAGGAATGAATAAAGGAGTCGCAGATCTGCCCCCTTTTCCCTTTGCTGTAGGAAGTTCATGGATGTAAAGCAAGTGTAGGACTGTGCAATGGGACAGTGGGAGAGAGTATGGCAATAATGAAGCAACTTGCATTAAAGTGAGTTGTGAGGGTAGGGATGGCAAGGGCTTATAGACACATCTGTTACTGGTGGGTTCTTAGAATCTGTTGGAGCAGGATTTCGTCAGCTATTTTACAAGGTAACCCTCCATTACTGCAGCCTATCCTTCACTCTGAATGTTACTGGCTCTCTTTTTGCAGCCAGGTGATGATATTGTGATTATGGCCCAAGAACTAGAAAAACTGTTTATGCAGAAAATAGCCCAAATGCCACCAGAAGAAAGACGAGTGATTTTCAAAAAAGGAAAGAAGCCAGAAGGTAAGGCCTGTATTATATCTTGAATTGTTAACATATTAAGCAGAAACTGGAAATGGAGAATCCATCATAGCTTGTCAGAACTCAACCCTGGAGCAGTCAGGGTGTTCTCCACTCTTCCCAGAACACATCAGACAAGAAACCACATTGCCATAAGGCTTCAGCAGATTCAGTAGAGCCATAGTATTTTTTTTGTAGCTACTAGCTGAATTTCCTATTTTTCTACTAGTGAAGTGCATTTAAAAATCAGGATTAACAATGTCATCAGTAATGTAATAGCATAGCTTCACAGGCTAACTTTTGGTGAAAAGCAGTGCTCTTGCCCACAAAAAGGCTGATTCAGTGAAGATATCTCAAGCTTATGAAGAAATTACATAGTAAGTGCTTGAAGTGACATTGGGAAGCCTAATGCAAGGGGCCAGGTGAGTAGCCCCAGCTTATTCATCATCGACTTGCTATGTCTTTTTAACTGTTCTTATAACCTGTTTCATGTGTACAAAGTGATCACTTCTACATCTAAGCTCTAAACATTTGCCAAAGGACAAATATTTATATTCATACAAGTAAGAATATACAGTGCCTAGAATCATATGTGTATCTCAGTGAGTTCGGAGACCTCCAAGGTAGTGTTCCAAATTGGCCTGGATGTACTGCTGTCAGTTGTTGGGGAAATGTTAGCGATGTCTTGAAAGAGCTGCAACACTATTCACCCTGATACCTCTTAAATATTTGCCTTCTGACAGTCATGGAGCAGTGGATTTTGGCTAGCTCTGTTCTTACTGGGTCACTTAACAGATGCTCTTAGTTATGCAACTATAGCTCTTCAGGGTCTCCTGATGACTTAATCTGCTTCCCCTTAAGGCTGTTTGTGGTGTGGTAGCCCTTGTTGCTGCTAGTATATGAAACAAATGTTTCTTCAAATAGTATTACAGTTTGATAGATCTCTGTAGCTTTCCCCTCAAGGTATACCTGAGGAGCAACACTACCTTTTAGTGATCTGGTAGATGGAAGCAGATGAAAAGCAGTGAATTTCTTGGTCCTTTCACAAGAATTTTTAGGGGGTTAGGAGGAAGAGGATACTCAGCTGGCTTCCTACTCTTACTAGCCTATTGGAGCGGAATCTCAAGCAATTAATTGCCTGGGCAGCATATGTTGGTTGAACAGGTAGAAGTGACTCCCAGGAAAGATTTCTGTTGAGAACTACGTTGCAAGCTGAGTTAGCTTTTTTATTCTTAATGATTGCAACAATTTGTTGAGATGCTTTCATAACACCATCTTGCTGGTATTAATGCTATTAAGACTTCTCATTCCCTTTGCACAAACATGCAGCTTGCGCAATTTTTATGGAACCTTTTAAGCACTTCTTTTTGAATTGGATAGTAGGGCATACAGCTGTGATCATGGAAATACTTCTGTCTCTTGCAGACCTTGGCTTTAGAGACAGATCTATACACACAGCTTATTTCCAGGAGAAAAAACAAAAGGGCAACTGACTTCCATATCAGAGAATGTCATGATGTTGCTCAGCGTTGTGCTATATAAACTAATAGGTGTGAACATCTATGGGAACTAAACAGAATCAGGGAGCTGGAAAAGCAATCTGACCAGCCAAATCAAAACCAGGAAAACATTAGTCTAAACTGTCATCAAACCAGTGATGAAGATCTCTAATATTGCTAAGCAATATATGCAAGTCATAACTACGCTTAGGAAACTTGAAACTTCATGATGCAGTTTGATGCACCTTTTGCTGCTTTGCCTTTGTGTTTGTAGAAAACAATTGGATTGGCAAGAATATTTTTATAACGTACAGGTTTTAGAGTGATGTCTCTTAACCTGAGAGGGAAGATTAAATCCACAGCTTCCTTGAAGCCAAGTATGCATTACTTGGTACAATATTCTAGCTGAGGTGCCAAGTAGAGGACTATACCGATGGTGCTATATGTAACAATGCTCTTGTTTGTATTTATTTGCATCGTTTGGCTGTGAAATAGTGGTTCTGTTGACAAGTGTTCAATTTGATCATGAAGGAAATTAACTGCAACATTTAAGACCTAACTTTAAAACTTCCTGTTTTAAAATAACCAGAAACACAGAAGCCCAACCTTGGGACTTCAAATGAACAAAGCACAATGCAGAAACAAACTGGAAGCAGTGAGCGGCCTCCAGTGATGACTCAAGAGCTACAGCAGGTTACACCATCTCCTTTGTCTGCAGCTCAGATGACTGCTTTCATGCCAGCTGCAGTCCCTATAGCAAAAGTAAGTTTCTGCAAATAACTTTCAGAAAGAAAGGTATTGAAATTGCTCCTTCAGGCACTAACAGCAAAACTATAGGATCTATGCTTACTGCAATAGCTTTTCAGAACTTCTGTTATGATAGATGTCTATTAAATCTTCTAGGTCTCTGCTAAACAACTGGGCCAGTGCTAATTCTAGAAACTAAGCAGAAATTTGGATGACTCCTTTACACATTTTCTTTTAAGTGTGGTTTTAAAATCTTGTTCTCAAAGAAACAAAATTAACTTTAAGACAGCCATTCTTGAAGTGTGGTACTATACTGCTGCAGGCTTCACCTTGATGGTTCTTTTCTTGACACGTAGATAATGGTTTTAGTATTAAGAGAGCTTTATTACGCTCTTTCTAAGTCCTATTTAATAATTTCTCATGTTTTCAATGTAAATCAAATGCTTGATTCCCCAAAAATAGCATGTTTGCTTCAACACTGTGTAACTAGCCTGGAAGGTGTTTGTAGCTCACAAAAGCAAATTCTTGTTAACTACAATCTGAATTGTATGTGAACATTTGACATATTCATCAGATAAGCACTCTTGTATTGACTTAGTTTGGGTTTTGCTCTTCCAGTGAGGAATAGGCTCATGTTCCAGACTCTCATACAGCGTATATGTACACTTTACTGAAGAGTCTGAACACTGATGACAAAGCACACATTGTATCATTTCCAAACGAAATACCACCCTAGTTGGGAAAAAAAAAATAAATTATATATAAATCTTGCACATAATGCCCTCATCCAGGCTTAAAATGAATTGCAGTAATTTTTCCCCTTCCCATGACAGTCATCTTGTAGTAACTTCATAACCTACCAGTTTCTTGGAGTCTTCTCAAATGGCTAAAAACTGACCACAAACTGAACTGCAGTGCAGCCTGATCTTTTCTTTACAGCTAAGACAGAGTTTGGCATGCTGATCTTGTAATGCCTTGTAGGTTTTCAGTCTAACCTTGTGAAAGTGCCACATTTTTCTCTGACTTCAATAGCTGTAAAAGTTCTGACACTTTTTGGTTGGGGGGGGGTCTGAAAGCTGATCATTGTCTTAGTCTTCTGGACATCACTATTTTAGACTTTCTTTTCCTAGGAAAAAAAAGGTGTGAGAAGGCAGGCTGACACTACAACTCCTAGTACTTCAATAGTCACAGCAAGTGGAGAATATTCTGCAACATTTAATGAAAGAGAAGCTGTTAAAGCACGCAGAGGTGAAAATGAATGTATGATACCACGTAAACTTCTGAAGAGATGCTTGCCAGATTCTCAGTCATCTAAAATACTTAAAAAGATTCAGTTGTCAGAACAACTAAAACAGTGTAATGAAATAGTTCAAGAAATGTTTTCAAAGAAACATGCAGCCTATGCGTGGCCTTTCTTAAAACCAGTAGATGCTGCATCTTTCTCACTTGGTGAGAATCAAAGGATTGCCAAATGTCCTACAGACCTGAGAATCATTAAAGTAAGTATGTTTCAGAGGGAATTGGACTATTGGTGTGCTTGCTTGAATAACTTGTGCACTGATTGAAAAGGTGTCATGAAAGCTGTTTCTCCTTTGAAAGAAATAAAGGGTATAGAAGCAACATACGCTTAACTCTCTCAACAAACTAAGCCGCAGCTTGAAGTCTAAGTTTCATTGTGACTATGTGCATAGTGGCTAATCTACTTATCTGTTGAACAAGCTAATATAAGTAGTGAGGGGAATTACTATATCCAAGAAGCATTTCTATGCAGGCTGCATGTTAAATATCTTTCAGTCTGTATACACAATGCTGTTGCTAATGCTCAATAAAACAAAATGCAATTCTGTAATGTCAACTTTTGCTCCTCTCTGAATCTCATTATCCTTGGTGAAGTGCCCTAGAACATCAACACTTGATATTTACTTGACGCCTTTCACATTTTCTGTGAAAAGGAACCCTTCTAGATGGAGATATGTAGCCAGTGCTGTCTGAATTGGGCACATCTGTCTAGAGTTTAAGTATTTAGCCAAGTTAAGATCTACCTTTGTGGGGAGGGTTGAATTTCAAGTCTACTGAATTACCTTAAAAACTGGCTTATAAGGGAAAACTTCATTACTGTGAGGCTGATGAAGCACCTTTTTTTTTTTTTAATGGTTCTTACAATATTTATTGTCCTGATGCAAACTGAATCTGATACCAGATGTCAAAATTCTTATTCCTCCTTTTTCTGCCAGTTCATGGTAATGCACTATACTTTTAAGCCCTAAATATGCATCAATTTTCTTTTCCTCTAGAAAAAAATGGATAATTTTGAATATAGTGATATACAAGAATTTGCTGCGGATGTTAGATTCATGTTCATGAGTTACTACAAACAAAATTCTCCAGACCATGAAATAGTTGCTATGGCAAGAAAACTTCAGGTGAGTTATTGTGTATAGTCCTACTCTTTTTCAAGTCTGTCTTAAGATTCATTTGTGGTCACCTCATGTCCTGATGTATCAATTACTGTGTTGCTACATAGCTCTAGAAAACAAGCAGTAACTTCATAATGCTTTTAGAATTCTGAAAAACATACTGACCTCTCTGCTGTTCCCAAACCTAACTCCTTAGGACGTTTTTGAGATGCGCTTTGCCAAAATTTCTCATGAACCTGCTGCAAGTGTTCCTCTGTCACAGCCTAGGAGAGAAATAACAAAAGCTTATTCCAGTCAGAGCAGTAATGATGACTCTCCAGAAGAAAAATCATCTCAAGACTATGACAAGGCAATAGTGCACCTGGCAAAGATTCAGGAACAAGTAAGCATTAGTACTCAATGTACACGATTTATAATCTCTCTGATAGTGCCACTTGCAATTCATTCTAAGGCTTAGCACCAAGAATCAGCATTTAAAAGATTATGTAGTCTTTTGTTTTTCTTAATAGAAAACTTTATTCCAGTTTGGAAGCACCTTCAAATGTTAAGCTAACAGTGCCTCAGCAAATAAACTGGTTTTAGTGAATCACTGCTCTAGTACTCTTGCCTATTGCTTCTTCAGATGACTCTCAAACTTTTAAAACATAAAACTGTGTTGCCGTGGTATGATGAGAGCATCCAGATACTCCACATGTAGCTTAGTGGCATATTCTTCTAACAACGGCATTTCCTTCATATGGTTTAAGAGCTCTGTGTTTACACTTGGTCTATTTTGAGCCACACAAGCAAGTCATTAAATTCTACTTCAGAAATCTCAGTATGAAGTAAAATGGAAGGAATCTCATGCTCATGCTAAGGTGGAGCGTGACTTTGCTTCACTGGTTGAGAGTGAATGGGTCTTATTTTTGTTTGAACATAATGCTTTAACCTGCTGCTGCTCTATCCATAAACTGTGGGAGAAACTAGCATTTTTCCCACCAGTCAAATGAGGGACAGTTTAGTTTTCAGTGTTTTGTCAAGTAGCATCATCAATTTCTGGATATAAGCATGAGGACACCAAAGTCTACAAGACAGCCTTTGCAACAGTGATGTATTTCAGTGTGTTTCAATTCTAATTCTCATGGTCACCTTTCTTCTAATTCTTCTGAGGCTTGAATAAACTTGTGTTAGGTCTTTCCACGAAGCTGCTAGTATGTCCCAACTAGTCATTTTATATTGCAAAATATCTGGGGTTTGTAGGTTGAAGAGACAGCAACCCAGTCCCACTAGACTAAATCAATAGTGCTGTAAAGGTCTAGCCTAATAAAGCACTTGCATGCTTCCCAAATGCTTGAAAGCAGAGAGGCTGCTGGATATTCCTACAGTAATTTTTTTCTTTCCTTTTTTTGTTCTTCACAACTTCTAGTGTTCTTCACACTAGAAGATACATGCTGTTAGAAATGTCTGCAGAAAATAAGTAGCTTTACATCCTCTATATCAATAATCTGTGACTAATCTACAATATAGTAAGATGCCTAAAAAAATAAACCTCATTTGGAAAGCAAACATTCTATTAATATCCATTCAGCTGCCACAAATCTCCAGTGATATTTAGGACCACTTTATTGTTTCTCCTATATTGCCTAAGATTATCACAGTTTGTTGTTTTTCTTTCTTTTTTTGCTTTTGATAGCTTAAAGCTGTTCAACAGCAGTTGCGGGTTTTGACCAGAGCATGCTTAGCTGTACTGAAAAAGAAAAAAGGGAAAGCTAAAAGGGAGAAAAGTAAGAACAAGGAAGAAGTTAAAATAAAAAGCCTGATTCAAAAGAAGAAAAATCTAAAACACAAGACGAAATCTAAGAAAAAGCTGTCTTTAAACAAGTAAGTGTGGAGGACTTGTGTGGGCGTCAAATTATTTTAAACTACTGTTACTGCAGTATAGTTTTTTCTTGCAGTCAATCAAAGAACGCCATGCGGCAGGTCTTGTTGGCACATAAGTCAGAAGATGAAGATGGTGCCAAGTTGATGACTTATGATGAAAAACGACAGTTGAGTTTGGACATAAATAAACTCCCTGGAGATAAGCTTGAGAAAATCGTCCATATAATACAGTCAAGAGAACCTTCACTAAGGAACTCTAACCTGGATGAGATAGAAATAGACATTGAAGCTTTAAAGGTTTCAACACTCAGAGAACTAGAGAAATATGTGGCAAAATGTTTGAGGAAGAGCCCAGGAAAGCAGCAGGGTATGTAGCATAAATTATGCTTTAAAAAAACCCAACCAACCAAAAAAAAACCCCACAAACCAACATTCCTCCCCAAAACCTAGATTTCTTTTTTTCCTGTTTAGCTGCAATGTTAACTTCTGTTTCATATGCAGCTGAAAAAAAAATAAAGACAAAAGAACAACTTCATTCTGAGAGGAAGCAAGAGCTACAGAAGAGACTACTGGATGTCAATGGTCAACTAAACCCAAAGGAGAACTTGAAGTGTAATGTGACTCTTAATCTTTGCAACAGATACAGCTTGAAGTGGGATTCTCCACTCTGGCTTATGTAAAAGCTGGGGACTTTTTCCTCAGAACAGCTGAGGTCTTAATCTTCCCATTTCTAGTCTTAAGATTCTTCTTACCTTGAGTGAGCTGGAGTCACAGCAGCAAATGTCATCAGTCTAAAACAACTTCATTATTCTTGCACCTAATCCTTTATTACAGATAAAGGTGATAACACCTTCAGATCTTAAGGGACACCCAACACCTTCTCCCTTATGCTGATGTATGAATATATGGTGGGAGGGAAGTGTCCCACAGTCTGTATTTCCAATTCACTTTCATACTTGTTAGATTGCAGCCTCACTAATGCTGCCATGCTAACAGAACTTCTGAAGCAGTGAGAGGGGTGCTGTCTTGTCTCAGTCTTAAGAAAATGCCCTGGGAGACTCAACTCTGTTTTTCATGCAGTAATGTGTTTCAGTATCAAAGGTAAAAGTTCAGTGTGTGCTTGAGCATATCTACACTTACTGGTGGTTCTCATCAGGGCCTGAGAACAGATCAATGCAACTGATGCTACTATTATAGGTCAGATTGTTTCTTATGAAATTAGTGAGTTGTTATTGCCTTCTATTGTATATCTATTAAGCTCTGATGTAAAACCTGTTAGTTGAAATTATAGAAGCAGCCCTGCAAGACATAAGCCTGCATGCAGCATTAGCTCAGTCAACAGTCTTCCTGTTTGGTATATGGGATGGCTTGAAAACATTCTAGAAAGAAAAGCTTTTAAGAAGCAGCTGAAATAAATTGTGAAGGATATGTTGTGAGGAGAGGAGGAGACAGGCCAGGAAATTTTTACAGCTGGCATCTGGCTTGTTTAGAAGGAAGAGCTTAAGCTGGCACTTAAAGACTTGTGTCCAGGGAAACAGGACACAGCTCCTTTTCAAAGCTTCCATCAGAGCAACACACTTTGAAAAAGCTTTTTGACTGCAAAATCATCACAAACTGAGTTAAATCAACCTTGCAGATGCAAAATAGTCAGATGGTGGGGAGGTGGGAAAATATGACAATTCTGGAGTACATATGGCTTGGGAAAGAGGAGAGCTGGCTATAGATAAAGACCTCAGCACACAAGTCTGGCAGCAGCACCATACACAGAAACAGGATTTTAACAGCAAGAAAACTTACTGGAGGGGGGAAATTGCTTGAATTATTTGTGAAGACAACACAGTTTTAACCTACTTTAGGATTGTGAGTTGGGCAATTACAGCTCCTCCTTTGCTATTTCATTCATTCAACTCGCTTGCTGCTAGTAAATCTCTCTCTATAAAGGTCTCAAATCCACTGCTAAATGGGCAGTGGACAAGGAAATGGTAGAAGACAAACTGCTATATGGGAGAACAGAGCTAACAAGATTGATCTGGGTCCTGTATACAAAGACTGCCCCACTGCAGATCATTCTAAACTTTCTTTTTCTCCTGCAGTTGAAAATAACGTTCAGTCCAGTGTTGGACCAAGCAGACTGAGTGACAGCAGCGACAGCAGCAGCTCTTCGGACTCTGACAGCAGTACTAGCAGTGGCTCTAGTTCTTCAGAGAGCAGCGACTCTGAATCGGGTCAAAAAGGTTCTCTTTGTGTTGGTTTTGGTGTAGGCAAAAAAAAATGTCTTCTCAGTTAGCATCTACTGTTCCACATGCTTACGAAGGATTTCTATTACCCTTGTAGGTTTCTTCCACACTGAAGACTCAATTCCAGTGCTATTAAATAAGTGTCTTAATACTGAGTTTGTGGGTTTAAAAAAAACCCAAAACACTACAACATCCACTCATCAGTGAAAAACTTTAAGAACCAAGGTTGACTAGCAAGGGGTCTGTGCATCTAACCTGAAGATTTGACTACTAGGCTATAACTTCCTTTTGTGGCTTTGATTACTTTTTGAAAGTGTGATTTTTCTTTTTTTTTTTTTTTAATCTTCTGATATGCACCTTGTGGGTAAGGCTTAGTGCCTAAGCTGAGGGACAAAAGTGCCAACAGTAACTGTAGAGCCAAAGTTAATGGTGTCCTGGTGCTTAAGTTGCCTCAAGCTTGTTCAAGTGGTGTTACAGTACTGCAGCATCAGGATATCAGAATGATGTTTCTCTCTGTACACAGAACTCTTTTTAGTTTTTTAGGACAGAATAGATCTGCCAAACTGAAGGCCTAGAATGTAGGCTCTCTGTATGAGGTAACAGTATAAGGTGAAATGAATGCTCAGCCCTTTGCAGTGTGGGGAAGCAAACACAGTGAAGTCTTTGTTGGCAGGAAAGACCTTGATCCTGCAGGAATTTCTGAGGTCTTTTTTTGTTTAACTTCTCTAAACATATAATGCTGAGTCAAAGTATTCAAGATAATGCTCATTTCACTGTGAGGTTTGGCTCTCTAGGTACAACTGCAACTCACATTTTGTATATGTGAATAATGAAACATATGTGAATGATTTTCTTTTTTCCATCCCCCTCTTTCTGCCCACCTCGCTGTCTTTACAGTTACAGAAACCTGCTCAAAACAGACTGGAGCCAGGCAGAACTGTTCAACTTCTATGAAAAAACCTAAGGTAAACTGACTGGAATGGATATAACATTGTTGTCTTAAACAAAGTTCTTTGTTACACACAGTGGTACTGGAAATGACACAACTTTATCAGGAAATAATATAATAATGGCTTGAATGCTACTTGTTCTGTAGGACTGATTTACATGGAGATATAAAATCTGCTGTTTGTTAAAATTAGCTTATGTATCTGCATAGAAACTGTACTGACAAAATTCCTGAGGCTTTTACCTCTTACCTCATTGTGATAATTGTGTAGGGTGAAGTAGAAGGGAAAAGATGGGGACAATGTACCACACACCCTTCCCTTCTACCCCACCCACCCCCATAAAAGGAAAATCCTCTCCAACTTGATCTTTGAGTATAGAATTGACTTAATAAACAGTGCAAACCCTACTTAAATGTTTTATCCATTAATAACCTCACTTCCACAACTGAAAATAAATCAATATAGTAGTATAATTTTCAGGATACTTAAATTACTTATTAGTGTGGTATAATTGAGCAACAGCAGTTTTATCTGGAAATAATTTTTAATGCCTCTAACACTGAATTGCTCTATTCCTGTATATATATAGCGGGTGTTAATTCTTGCAGGGTTAGCTGCCTTTCACCATTTCCCTTGAAGCTATCAGAGGTAGAGGCCTTAGATTTCAAAGCAAGACCACAGCAAAGCCTTTGCTCTTACAAAAGATTTGCTTTCATTTCAAGTGCTTAGCTGGATATAGGAAACCAGGCTGCAAATTTATTATTCAGCTGATCCTTCTGCATCTTCATAAGCAAAGACTGAGGGCAGGAATTATGCAACACTTTGTTTAAAAAGTGCGGTCTCTGCAGTGATAGACTGACAGCAATAAACTTGAGAGCACAGAATGCAGGAATTATGCTTCAGCTTTGTCAGTTATAAAAGGCCCTTAACTGAATTTGAGTAAGAACAAACATAATGCTCTAAATCCTTACATTTCATTTTGTTCTCATGGGCTTCTGTATCTGTCAGACCAAGGCAATGCATTTTCCCTTGTGGGATTTTGTCATCTAAACTCTTAAAAAATGCTAGATTACTATCGCAATACAAGGACTGCTTAATCCTATAAACAGAGGACATTGGGGGCAGTGATGGGGGAAGGGGATCAAATAGCTATAAAATTTAAGATTTGGCTGTATTAAATACTGCAATCTTTTCCTAGGGAATACCACTGGGTTTACAGAGGACATCCTGCAATGCTGTTGTGCAAGCACAGCCCTCATCTCTTACTAGTAGCTTTAAAAATCGTGGATCATCTGAACGGCAGCAGCCAGCTCCCAATGTACTGCAGAGGCTCCCGCCTTCACAGAATACATCACTTAAACCACCAGAACAAAATGCCCAGTCTTCCTCAGGTAACATCTTTATGGCCATAATCATGGCTATATTTGACTGCTGAGGAAAGACGGGATGGCAGAACTAATGTTTGTATTGCCCAATAAACTTATCTTGGGGTTTTAGAGGTCATCAGGCAGGTAACAGAAAAAGTTCTTGCAGGGTATGGATTATAAAGAGCATGATGAGTGCTCTGGTCTTATGATATGTGTGTGACAACACTGAGGGTTTCAGATTACTGGGGCACTTGTGGGGCAGAATAGTATTAAACCAGGAGGAGGATTCATGCCTCCATGTAAGCCAAGTTCATTAAGTTATCCTTTTCCATCTCAGAGGAAGTGCTGAACACCTTAAGGCAGGAGTCAGACGCTAACACTCATCACCAGCCATCAAGTTCACATCTGAAATCCCTGTTAGCTGAATTTAAGGCTTGGTGCCATAGTCTCTCTGAATTGATTGGTGTTGTCTAGATAGATCAAATATTAAGTTGCTTACAAACTTGATCCAGAGAGCTATTCTTGTTCTTATGTCACTTTAGAAGGTCTAATAACTTCAGACACTTCCGAGTTTTTCGTAAAAGACAGCTTGAGCTGGTAGCTGATTAACAGCAAAATCAATTAAAAACTAATTAAAAATAACTGTCTCAAGTCGTGTAGCCTAGGATATGTATCTTCACATCCAGTTAGTCCACAGATCTAAATAGTGACCTAATTTTGAGATGTAGGACTGTACTTTGCACTTTAGAGGAAATCATACACTACTTCTTTCTCAGGTATAATCTCAGCTGTATCTGCCCTGCATGGTGCTCCAGACCAGCGAACTCCTCAGAGTACTTCAAGGACAAATCAGTCTTCTGTCACCCAGTGTGCACATGCTCTTCCAAAGGTGAATACATGCTTCTCTCCAATGTGTTCATTTCAAATAACTTCTTTAAAGCACATTTTTATTTCTTTAAGATCTAACATAATATTCCAGGCTTGAATTTGATGCGGTAAACGCCACCCAAGGTTTACAACAAGTTATCTAAAACCCCAGTAACAAAGTGATTCTTATCCCCTAATAGGGCCTTAATTCCTTGCCTATGGGCTGCAACACAAGAAAAGAATTTGGCTGATCAATTTATCAGGTTCATAAAGTACGATAAAGTTTAGTTTACCTTTTCAGTGGTATAGCTTAAACTTATGTAACGCTTGCACACTCACTGGTTAAAAGTCCAACTTGTAAATACACAGTTTCACAAAAGAGATGGGCAGGTCACACTGTTTTCCTGTTTTCTAGAAATATCAATCTCAAACTCAGTAATATGCTGAAGGCTCTGGAGGGGCTACCCTGGAAAAGTGTGTTGCTTTTTCTTCCTGTTCTTAAAGCCATTGAAACTGGATTTCAGGGTCATAGATGATGTTGTGAAATACTTGGTCACTGTTGATTTCTGTCTTTAATATGTTCTTGGAGAGTATCCCGTTAGAAGGGCCTCTGTGTTACAAAGGAAGTTACCAATGTTACTGCAGCAACATGATCTCTTCTACCTCAAGATGCTTTACTATTTTTTCACAGCATGGTTTCAAACATCGCTATTTTAGCCAGGTTTTAATAGCTTTTATTTTCTGAAATGGATAGAAACTACCTTTTGAGTCTATGAGCACAAGAACATGTCTTGCAAGAAGAGAAGCAAAGCAACCGAGGATTTCCCATTTGCATCTACTATCCAATGCAGCAAGTATATATTATGAGACGCAGGCTCCCCAGTTCAAGGACATTACTACACAGTCTTGCACGGAGGAAAAATTGCCACAGAACTGAAGTAATACAGCTGCACTCACCCTGATCTGTAAACTAGTGTGGAGCAACTGGCTTTACAATAGTAAAAGCCAATTTATATTGTATTGTACCAGATACGGGCTATAGACCTTCTTTCAGTTTCTCATATTCTACCTGCTCCATCACTTGGAATCTCCAAGCAGTTAATGTTCTAAATCCAAAGTCTTAATTGAAGAACTTGCTTTGACTACCCTAATATGGATGAAATCTAATTTTTCCCTGATGTTAACAGAAGCTAGAGCTGCAAGAATTTACTGCTCTAAGCTTCTAAATCTTTAATCCTCTTGCTGTATATGAAGAATCTGCATGTTTGACACTTCAGAATATATTTTTGAAGTCTAACTTCTCTTCCAGGGATCCAACACAACTTTCCAGGTTGACATTGCTGGTTGGAGTAAGCAAGCTGAGAAAACAACGTATCTAGACAAATCAAATAAAATTCAAACCAAGGCCAGTGAGAAAACTGCTGATTCAATATCCATAAGTCAAGAACAAAGTATGTACTGTCATAACAAACTGTAACTGATATCAGGGCTCTAAAGTTAATGTATATGAACTTTGTCTAAAGAAATAAAATGCTGAACACTTGTATATGAAAAATCAGGGGGGGTGGTGGGGGGGGGGCGTGTGCAGTTTTCCCTTGCTCTTTCTTTTTTGTTTTGATATGCTGCTTTTTTTATATAAGCTAAATGTATCCTTGGTCCTTGTTCTGTGTTAAAGTATATATGAAGCAAACGACTTTTTGATTTAAGAACTTATCCTTAGTACTAAATTCAGAAAGCTAAGTATCCCTATTTTCCAGTGCTCCAATCTGTCAAATTTCACTGGCCTTTAACCTGTCTTCTGCTGAAGCTTCATGGAGCTCTTTTCTCAGAATGCTTTGTGTGTATTTCAAGTTACCATCTCTGGCTCTTGGTGACAAGGATCTGACAGTAAAGCAATGTCAAACAGGGTTTCATCCTGGAAAAAACTTGCAGTTATTACCAGAACACAGGTTCCCTGAAAGCTGAATTCCATATCAAGATACATCAGACTATCTATTTCAAACTAAATAATTCTGAGCTCTACACTGAACATCCATGCTGACAGCCTAGTGTTGCTAGACATTATTGTTTTGGTTCATTCTCTAGTCATTCTTCTCTAGACTGCCTCTATAGGCTTGAACAGAGGAAGGAACAAGCTTCTGAAAACTTGAGGAAATTAAAGGGCACAGACTTCTCACAGAAAAGAAGGATCTGGGGGTGCTGGTGCACAGCTGGCTAAACATGAGCAAACAGTGTGCCCAGATGGCCGAGAAGGTGAAATGCATCTGGGCCTGTATCACAAATGGTGTGAACAGCAGGAGTAGGGAAGTGATAGTGCACTTGTACTTGGCACTCATGAGACCACACCTTGAGCACCGTGTCCAGTTTTGGGCACCACAGTGCAAGAAGGACATTGAGGTGCTGGGGCGGGTCCAGAGAAGGGCAATAAGGCTGCTGAGGGGTCTGGAAAACATGTCTTATGAGGAGGGAACTGGGATTGTTTAGCTTGGAGAGGAGAAGACTGAGAGGAGACCTCATTGCCCTCTACAACTGCCTAAAAGGAGGTTGTAGGGAGGGTGGTGTTGGTCTCTTCTCGTAAGTAACTAATGACAGGACAAGAGGTAATGTCCTCAAGTTGTGCCAGGGGAGATTTAGATTGGATATTAGGAAGAAGTTCTTTACTGAAAGATGGGTTAGGCATTGGACCAGGCTACTCAGAGAAGTGGTGGAGTCACCATCCGTGGAGGCATTCAAAAAATGAGTAGATATAGCACTTCAGGACATGGTCTAGTGGTCCAGGAGATGTTGGGATGAAGGTTGGACTTGGTGATCCTAGAGGTCTTTTCCAACCTAAATGATTTGGTGATTCTGATGAATTCTTTAATTGTTGCAAAAGAATAAAGCAGAGTACACGAGTTGTATTAAAGGAACTCTAAAAATGGTGATTTAATTCTCCAAGATGTTCTAGTCAGTATTTTCACAGTCTTAACACTCCTATCCATACAAATACTTGACACCCTTTGTTTAGACTTGTAGCAGCTGGGGCTCATACATGAGTTCCATGGATTCAGCTAATGATCTTCACTTCTGAAGTTTTGAGGCTGCTTAAAACTTGAATTCCTGCCCTGTATACAGTATGACTGTAACTGTCAAGATCCTGGTGTTAGCTTAATATCTTAAAGGATAGGGAAAATGAGCAGGAATAAATCAACCTTGCTGTTTAAATATTTGTAGGAAAAAAAAGCATGGCCAGAACTATTAAGAAAGCTTGCTTCCTTCCATACTTCATTGTTTACTGCTTAGTCCTTATTCCCCTTAACTTTCTATTCCTAATTCTCCTTTTATTTGTACTATTTCATTTTCTTCCTCTTTTTTCAAGGGACATTTGAGTGGGCAGTTGTAAAGGAGCTCCTGTGTTTCATTATTGGATAGCTCCCTTAATAGACTCTGCCTTTGAGTGCAGAGAAAACTTCAGCATTATGTTGCATAGCAGATGTTTTAACACTGTTATGTGAGCACAGCTATCTGCCCCCTTACATAATATAGTGGTGTTTGTTCCTGCAGTGATACGTGTACCAGCTGTGCTCAGTGTTATTTTAGCCTTTCCACTATTAACTCCTGTACTAAAATGAAAGGAGAGGCGAGGAAATACAGGCTTTTGAACAACACCGCAAACTTTGCTAATCTGGAACTGTTGTAGGGCCTGTAATTATTGATGGAAGGTGTAGAGTGCTCAGTACTATATAAGCATCTACTTAGATCAAACCAGGGAAACTCATTTTAGAATTGGATGCTTAGAGCAACCCATGGAATCTCATCGAGAATTCCACTGTCTCGGGTATTTCTGTGAGGTTATCTGCATCTCTGAAACAAGAGTTCTTGATTTTAGACTTGCGACACCTCTGATGGTATATGTGCAGACTTGGAGTATTGCTGAATTTAGTGGCAACTTGTTAAGAAGCTTAACTTATAAAACTGGTAACTGTTAGCTTCCCTTCAGATTATGAAGCAGTGTCTCTCAATGAGAGGTTCTGTGAAGGCTGACAAGTAGCTCTAAAACGCCATTTGAAGTTGTGAAGCCCATGGCTTCAAATAGTTTATACACAGTCTCATCTTCCTGTGTTATAGCTAGAGCTTTAAGACAGATGTGGCTATAAATTTAAATTCATCTTGTTTGCTTCAGGTAGATTTTGGTGGGTATAACAGGCTGGTTAAATTGATCTTAACAATGGGGTTAGACATTGTTGGGTATGTGAAGTTCTTATTTTATTTTGGAGGAGTCAGTGCTCAATTCTGTCAAGCTTCTTATATGAAGATTCAAGCTGCCTGTATGAGGATAAATAACTGAAAAAAGAAAGATGCCTATTGTGTTAAGTGGGACATCTTAATTCACTAGTTCTTTTCTCTGGAGAAGAACTAGTCTCTAAAAATGGCATTTGATCTATGTAGCCTTTGCTTAACTGGAGCTGGACTCCATGAGAAACACAGAATGGTAGGGGTTGTAAGGAACTTCTGGAGATCATATTGTCCTAACCGCCCTGCTAAAGCAGGTTCACCTAGAGGAGGCTGCACAGGAATATGTCCAGGTGGGTTTTGAAAGTCTCCAGAGGAGAAGACTCCAAAACCTCTCTGGGCAGCCTGTTCCAGTGCTCCATCATGCTCAAGGTAAAGAAGTTTTTCCTTAGGTTTTAGGTAGAACTTCCTGTGCTCTAGTTTGTGCCCGTTGCTCCTTGTCCTATCGACTGGGCATCACTGAAAGGAGACTGTCCCCATCCTCTTGACCCCTGCCCTCTAGATACTTATAAGCATTGATAAGATGCCCCCCTCAATCTTCTCTTCTCCAGACTAAACAGATGCAGGTCTCTCAGCCTTTCCTCATAAGAGAGATGCTCCAGTTAGAGAATGGAGATATCAGGATTTCGAACCTATTAAATAGTACCTGAGAGATTTCAGAGGTCTTCCATCCTCTTCTATTCTGCTGTAGAGTAAAAACTCTCCTGCTTTCTTGCAACTCTTCCATCTCAGATACCTTCAGCATTCTAGATTCAAACATCCAAAAACTTTATCCTTTTCATAACAAAAACTCAACAACATGTTATCTTAAGCTTCTTATTAAACATTTGCTTAAATACTGAAACATCTCAAACTGCAGTAGAGGACCATTGCTGAATGATACTTAATATCTCTGTTGTTCATATATCTTTCTATACTAGTGGCTTTTTCAGAATACACCTACATTTTCATCCCAGAAGCCCTTTAAAAGGGAATATAGCAAAATAATACTTAAGATACAATTTTTCAAAGTAGTAAGAATCCCCTACCCTATAATATGTGGCTTTTGTTACCGTGTGGTATTCTGGCTGGTCCCTGGTATTACAGAGGTCTATTTTCAGGCTTACCATAAGGACTGTAGGAAACTGTATCTGTTCCTGCATTTAGAAAGTTTTTTGAAGTCTTAAAAGGTTTGGGGAGAGTGCTTTTCACACAAAATAGTACAGACCTTCTACAACAATGGAACATATCAAAACTGTTAATCAGAAGTTAGTGTTGTCAAAATAGCACTTCTATTTGTGCGTGTAAGTGTTGGAGGTTTTTTTTCCCCTCACAAGTAATAAAGAGGAAACAGCATGGAGTATTCATACATCCTGTAGACTACTGGAAATGTGATGACTAGCCCTTACTGGCTGACCTATTTGCTTTTTATTCAAGAAAAAAAAAAAAAAAAGAAAGAAAGCTTTAGGCAAAATGAGTTTACGTGATGAATGAGATATTCTTAAATAAGGCTGGAATCGAGATGGAAGAGGGCTGGATGGGGAGGGGATAGGAGGTGAGCAGCTGGCAAGATGATGTGTTGGAACTTTCTGACCAAACTTTTGGGACATTCTGCTGGGACCTTTCCTAGAATTAACCAAAAGTTAATTTCTCATCTATAGTTGAACTTAACCATTCCTTTCGCTGCCCTGAACTGGAGAGAAGTGGCCCAGTCCAGCTTAAGCTTAGAAAATGTTTGGGAGCGTTTCTGTCATTCTGAACCAAATAATAATGCTATTTTTAATAATATAAATAAATTATTTATATACATATATAAAATATTTCTATATATAGAGATATATATT